>JAOWAW010167174.1:0-49171 GCA_028565695.1 Nicola tetela
TGGGAGGTGTGTTCGCAGCCGACAGGCGAACAAACATTCTGCTGGGCTGGCTTGCATGCTCTGAGAAGGGATACTGCGATAGTTGAGAATTGCAGCCAAGTGTCACTGTTGAGTGCTTTGCCTTCCTCATGAGATCTTTTGCTTGCATAACTGCGCTCTGAGCTTTCCCGTTACTCTGAGGATGATATGGGCTGCTGGTCAAATGCTGGAAGCCCCATTTCTTCGCGAAATCTGCGAATTATTGTGATGAGAATTGTTGAGCATTGTCTCAATCTTATCACATGCTCAGGTATGCCATGCCGAGCGAAGTGGCTCCTCCAAATAATCAAGTGTTTTCTTGACGTCCGCTTTTTCGCTCGCACCGCTGAAGGGCAACAAGCTATGCAGGTCAATGGCATCTATGCCAAGAACGGGGACGATGTTTGCTGGAACCTCATCATCGTACTTGTCACCGAACTAGTTCACGACAGTATATGTTTCGAAAAGCGTTCTCCATCTCCACCAGGACGTGGTATTGTCATCCAGATTAAGGGCAGGTGGTTGGCCATGAGATGACGGTAACGAGGACATTTCTCACTGCAGGATGTTCTTCAGGCTCAGAGTTGAACAACTTCTGACACCATGTTAATAGCTTGTGTGTCTGTCAAGCATATATTCAGAAAAGCACAAGAAGACAATACACAACACAACTTAAATACCTGCTGGACATTCAGGTGATGTCATCAGGTGATACATCTAGTGCTACCTTCCGTGCTGTATTTGAGTGCCTGGCGGAAATTTGGCCATTACTTGGAAACCATAACACTTTTCGATGCAAGAAGGGGTACTTTTTGGAAAGAAAAAGGCCTGAGGAAAACAATAAAACCCAAATTAGCATCATCAGATGATTATTTCTTGACCAAAAAAGGTGTCATCATCATCGTAGTCATCCCGTTATCGCTGTTCCCACCCCCTGTTGTGTCTCCTCCAATGTCTGTTTCCAAGTCAGTGCTGTCGTGAGAGATTGATGTATTGATTTCTTTGACAACGCATAGATTGGAGTCAGAGAACTCTAGAATTGGGGAATCTTTATCCTCTAGTGCATCGAACAGACGGGTAATAGCTTCCGCATCCATCAAGAGGAAGAAGAACATTCTAAAATGCAAGTCCCAACTTCAACCGCAAATTCAACGAACTTGTTCTGCAGTGACCTACCACTTTTTACACACTGTTAGGAGGCTATGGTTCTTGCCTGCATGGCCATTTAAATTTATCATCATTGCTACTGTTGCATAGCAACAGCAATCGATTAAGTACCAGCGGATAGTCGTGCAAATTTGTACACATGGGAGGATAGGGTTAATATTAATACTATGGTAAAGAAAGCATGACTAAGCAGTCAGTTGCTGCGCTTGCGGTGTTTCAGTGCTGGGATTTTTGGTATCTGCTGTGGAAGCGTTGTAAGGTAGTGCTGCTTCACTATCATCTTCAGCCTGTCAACGTCTCTGACCATGCTTTGAGCAGGTTGAATTCAGCATGAATGCTTTCCCTACCTTGCTCTCCAAGCATGCCAAGGCCAACCCCGAAGTGGCATATCGCAGACTCTAAATGCCTTTCGAGGAGATGCAGTTTTGGTGTAATGTGCCCTCTCCTTTGGTCAGTGACCTCTCGGTGAGCTGTAGACATGAATTCCTTGATCTTCTGTGCCGGGTCAGTCAGCTTTACCTTGTCAATTCTCACTGCTGGAAGAAATTGCATGGCAGTCAGCGTACTGTGTCATCAGCTTGTACTGGTCAGCAACTACCAACGATTCTGAGAGCATCTGCGGACAGCGCTGTGAGACCACCTCGACGTGCACATTGACCAGTTCGCGTGTTACCTGGCGTTAGAGAGCATGTGAATGTTGTTGCCAATGAACGCGCCCCCAATGTAGTTTGGCAGAAAATGTTTTCCTTGCAGGACAGGCTCGATTGAACTCTCACAGAGGCCACGTTTCACTTTTGCTTTCACAATCTTTTGGGTGAGCTCATCTGGCTGTTCAGTCTGCAGGAGAATAAATTGGTAGCGTTACCAACCTCCTCAAACGACTCTCTGACAATGATTTCTGAATCAGCTCAGAGCTCTAATAGTAGCACAGAATTCAGTCATTCAGCTCAACTGTGTGCCTACGTTTTTTCATGGTGTGAAGTACTCACAATTTGCTTCTTATTATCTACCAGTTGCCTCCATTGAGTTTGGAGAGCTCTGGCAAGAGCTTGATGCTGAGATGTCGATAGCTGGTTTCCTTCATGCAGGGGAATCCAGTTCAGCTGAAGTGCAGAGGAAACTGAAGAGATTTTATTTCCTGTGTTTGGAGCAACTATTAGTTTTAAGGTGTTGAAATACCTCCTTAAATCATAAAATTATTTACAGAATTGCTAGCAGTGTGTGTTGTGTTCTAGACAAGGAATCAGAGTGTGAAGGGAAAGTGACTAAATTTTAGTAAACTTCATTTCTACCATGCTGAAAAAGTGTGTCTGCTTCCACTCTTGAGACTGGATAAGGTCAACTTGGTCCTGTAAATGCGCTGCTCATGTGTTTTTTCATCAACCTGTCTACTGAGCTCAGCTGCTTCAGCAAATTCTCTTCCATCAGACTCGTACATTCCATCCTTTCCGAAAGATGTTGCTAGCTGTCTGTCCAGCTCTTGAATATCGGGAATGAGTGCCTCGTACATTGAGAGGTAGATCTCCAAGTCCAAATGAAGGGATGGTATGCAAACTCAACCAAGAGGAATGGGCACAAGATCAGGACGATGACATTGTTGAATTTTTTGCACAAGGCAGCCGTGATCCATCACTCCGAAAACAGAAAATCTTCAGCAAGGGTCTCCAAAGCATGAGCACTATTGGTGGGTTGTTGGGTTGACTGGAGTTGCATGTCCTTTCTGGTTACATGACAGAAGAGGCAACGTCACAGACCACTAGCACCAGACAAACCATAAGAAAATACAATGCACATTCTTCTTGCCCCAGATGGCAGTTTGCAGTTGCTGAACTTGTGCAGTGTAGGGCTCAAGTGTGGTTGCAAGGTTGTTTGTTGTGCCTGGAGCAGTGAAAAATAAAAATGGAACTGTGTTTTGAACCAAATTAGGATGGATGACATTCACAATCTGGGAGCTGATCTTGAATGACCCAGTGTCATAATCACCTCCAATTTTCACCAAGACCTCCGTATCTGGCAAGGCACCGCTATTCCATGAAAGAGTATTGGCAATCTTGTGCTGGCCTATGTAGTGAAGGACAAGCTGTGGCAGGTCAGAGAATCAAACAACTGCCTTTGCGTAGATTGTGCCAGTCCCTTATGCCAGTGGAACTACCTTCAAACGAATGGTAGCTCCCCAGCTAGCTGCTGCAGGACTTATGCTTCTGAGCCGCGAGTCACTCCCAACCAGAAGAAAGCGACCTCCGAAGCTTGCGAGGCCTGGAACATGGCAGGTGGAGATTGGTCTTAAGAGAGTGCCCTGCACCATAAGCTAATCCGTGAGGTGCAGCTAGTCCAGCATCACTGAGAGGCTGTTCCCGCTCCAGCTGTGCAAGTCCCCATAACTCATGTGCTTGCTGTGCAAATGTCCCCAGTGTGCCACTACTGACCACTACTTGAAGCTGCTCAATTTCAGCTGATCAGCATCTTAAGGTTTAATCAGTGGCCTGATGGAGTGATCTCTGCCCTATGGTCAAGTGATGCCACATTTGCAATTTGCCAGATGTACTAGTCCGCTAGAACACTGACCTTTGCTTGTGCTGTGACAAGCTCCATGCAACATCAGCCTATGTGCCTCCTCACCCTTCAGCTTGGAAGGTGAAGCGATGAGGATGTCTTGTATGGTACATTAAGGTGTTATCACTCTATACAGAAGGCTGTGTGGTGCAGTACCTGGTCTGAAAGGGCAGTTGGAAACATGAAGCTGAAGGTTCTGGAGTACTGCAGCACAGTAGCGAAGGCTTTTTGTAAATCAATAATCGTAAGAAATTTGCACTTGCACTGAAATACCAGCCACTCTTGGGTGAACTGGCACCAGGAATGATCCAGCAAGGTTCTTTCTGCAAATAGGGCACCTTTCAGAGATCATCACCAGGGATGTCCAGAAATCGCATACATTCTTATTGCTGACTGGCATCACCAGTGCTATGTACAAACGGGTGTGGGGACAGTCAAAATACTTCGGGAAGCATTGGTCTAGAAGCTCATTGTCGAAATTGTCTGATGAAAAAACATACCACAGTAACCTTTCAAACAACGCCCCACTCTAAAAATTCACTATCCCTGAGATGTAGGTTTTTTGACCCTACCACAATACTAACCAAATGGCGTTCGAGCGAAAGTTCCTGCTTTTGCCAAGATTAGCAGTAGCTGGTACTCTCACCGAATGTTGAGCACAGTATGTTGGGCGGTTTTCCGTTTTAGCCGAGGTCATATTTGATCAATAGAAACTCTTAGCTTCTAAGGTAGTACCATTCACTATCCTTTTGAGAACAAACTTTGGGAAATCATAGAAAGCCTCCGGCTTGCCTCTTCCGTTTTTCAGCGAGTTTCTTCTCACACAACAAGCCATGGAGTGGCAGTATGAGCCTTTGTTGCTCACTTTTGTAGCCATGTCAACCAAAAACATGATTAAGGGGTTTAAAGTCTTCAAAGCCACAGAGAATTCTGTTGTATACTGCAAATCCTGGGCAGAAAAACGTATTGACTTGACCTGAAGATTGTGCTGATGCATCGATGATGCACAGTCACGCAGCGCAGCGCTAGCGCTTATCCTACCTTGACTGCAACGATCAACACCAAGCCCACCAAGCTGGATACACATGCTCTGCGTGTATATCTGGCTAGCCATTATCAGCTTATTACCCGTACTGCTAGTACCGTTGCCTTGAGGCTGGAAGGTAGATAGGTACAGTGTACCTGCTCACTCACGTACGCCATGGTACTCTCATGATGATCAATGAATTCGGATGAGTGCAAGTGAGCATGCGCAAAAATTTCCGTGTTTGACTGAGCATTCCTGGTAATGAGTCAAGCCACAACCATATGCATTCTGGAGAAAAGAGCTATTGGCAACATGGTTGCTTCAACTCTTCTGTTTAGGATATGCTTGCACACAGCACATAGCAGGTGATCCAATGGAGACAACAAGCGGTCACAACTTAACCCTATCACTACCGAGGGGGGGCACATTGTGCCCCCCAGGAAATCTTTTCTCTCCCATCACAGGTAGATGTAGCAGCCTGATCATCTTCCTTGACTTTTCCTTGCTACATATAGGGAACATAATTCTGCAGTTTTTTGTCAGGTACCATGATGTTTGTTGCCATGGAAACCAATTTTGATTTGCCAATTTGTGTACACCAAGACAGTTCTTCTATTTGTTTCCCTCTTTCTTCCTCTTATTTCGTTCCCTCTTTATCACCTAGCTAAATAATATTAAATCACTTCACATTTTACCCCACCATTACCACCAAAACAGTCTTCCTGATGAAAACTTTGCATGAGCTGAACATGCTGTCGGTTATTCCACCGAGTGATGACATTTGCCCATAGGGCGCTTTTGCCTCTTTATTTTTCTACTTTACTGCCTTCTTCGGAAACAGCAACTCTGCAAGTTGAAAGAGCGGTCCTCAAGTAACATTGCTAGCAAATATGGTCCTTGTATCCCAAAGGGCTGCAGAGTTAGCCAGGGGGAACAAAGTGCCCCCCCCCCCGGGTTTTTATATCCAAAAAAAAGCCTTGTAGTGACAGGGTTAAGCCACAATCTTCCCTAAGATCATTGTCAGCTCTAGCAATCCTCAACAGGTCATTCAGTGCTATATCACTGTCTGGCTTGGTCATATCTTCCATGAACGCTGCTATCACAACTTTGCCTTCTGCTGGTCGGTCCAGCTGCAGTATGGTACTGTGATTGCAGGACCTCATCAACATCCATCTCATCAGCAGCTGCAACAGACCCTTCAGGTTGCACAGTGGTAGAAGAGCCCTCAGTGAAATCTGAGCCTTCCATATCATCAGCACTTTCATCTGCTCTCATTGACAGCCTTTTCCTAGAGAGGAAGAGGGTCATATAGGGTAGAAGAAGAAAAAAAGGATGGTGATGATCAAGAAAACGAAAAAAAAGGAAAAAAAGAGTGAAAAGTCAAAGAAAGAGATATATGTGTGCTAGATCGAATTAAAAGATTGGAGTAGAGGATTAGAGACAAAAGGGATATTTATCATGAGAGAAGAAGCTACACAAACTGTTGCGGAACAGTGAGAGAGAACTTCAGGAATCAATGGGGTAAGGCAAGCTATTCCAAATTGGGATAGGAGTACAGAAGAATGAAGACATATGTCGTGCACTTGAGGGCAAAGGAAATTCTAAAGCATGGGAACTCAAAGGTGTAATGTCGTGGTAATTATTCATGTGTGATAGTGTTGAGTTCAGGTGGTATCACCGTAGGTGTGATTTGTGTCAGGTGGTCTTAGTGTGTTCTGCTGTATATGTTGTCGTGCTGCAGCTTGTGTTGAGTGTCTTTCGGAATCATGCAATAAAGTCTTACTGGATATAACAGAAAGCATCGACAAGAGGGAGACGCTGCTATACTTGGCAGCAGAGCTTTCAGTTGAGGACGTCATTGGTCATGAATCATCTTCTATAGCAGAAGCACAAAATGCCCTGGCAATGCCAACTTAGAGTTGGTAGGCAAATAAATTCTAAAGTTCCCAAACTAGAGCTTTTAAAACGGGACATGGCTTGTGCAACTCACAGCTGGAGCTTTTCAAGTAATTTGAAATCAGCTGTGGAAGCACCACTCCAGACGGTAATGCAGTACTCCAGGATCAAACAGATGAATGCAATGTAGAAACATCTAACGGCAGCTTATGGGAGGCCACAGCGGTGAGAGAGATCCTACAAATAGCCACCTTAAGTACAGTGTTTTGAATGGGCCACTGGTACCTGACGCACTTTTACCATCGCAGATCCTCATTGATGATGATTCCGAGGTGAGCGTGAACTTCCACTCATGGAAAGGGCTCACCACTCAGTATTGGTGTCACACCTAGAATGTAGCCCAAGACAAAGCTCTGCAGATTTTACTACATCATGGTATCTTCATCTTTGTTGCGCTGGCCCACTTTGATGCCCTCACAAGGTCTTCTATAACAGAAAGCATCGACAAGACGGAGACGCTGCTATACTTGGCAGCAGAGCTTTCAGGTGAGGGCATCATTGGTCATGCATCATCTTCTATAGTAGAAGCACAAAATGCCCTGGCAATGCCAACTTAGAGTTGGTAGGCAAATAAATTCTAAAGTTCCCAAACTAGAGCTTTTAAAACGGGACATGGCGTGTGCAACTCACAGCTGGAGCTATTCAAGTAATTTGAAATCAGCTGTGGAAGCACCACTCCAGACGGTAATGCAATACTCCAGGATCAAACAGATGAATGCAATGTAGAAACATCTAACAAGAGCTTGGCAGCTTATGGGAGGCCACAGCAGTGAGAGAGATCCTACAAATAGCCACCTTAAGTACAGTGTTTTGAATGGGCCACTAGTAACTGACGTGCTTTTACTATCGCAGATCCTCATTGATGATGATTCCGAGGCGAACGTGAACTTCCACTCATGGAAAGGGCTCACCACTCAGTATTGGTGTCACACCTAGAATGTAGCCCAAGACAAAGCTCTGCAGATTTCACTACATCATAGTATCTTCACCTTTGTTGTGCTGGCCCACTTTGATGCCTTCACAAGGTCTTCTTGCATTTCACAGCACAGCCTGCAAATTTAGCCATAGCAGTCCTTTCTGTACAGCAAGCTGTCATCTTCAAACAGTGCAATGACGGCACTTGTGATGGTTGGTAGATCACAAAAGTAGAGAAGAAGAGAAGGGCCCCAACACAGCCTTGATGAACACCCAACATAATTGGCTGTGCTGAAGACAGGCAACCAGAAACTTTGGTTTGGAATAGGCGGCTAGTAAGGTGGCCCTTACTTTGGGGTGAAACTTTCTGGTGTGAGTAGAAGAGAGGGCTTTCTCAGGTACAGCTCAGTTATGTACCATGCCCGAATACACGTGAAAATCTACATCAAAGTACGCTGAGCACCCAGCCATTACCCAAAGTTGGAGAAAACTCTCTATAGACCATGTGCATACAGCGTGTGGATGGTGTGGCAGGGGTGGATGGAGTAGCTCCTGCTCCTGCGCAAGCATTGTGGACATAAGAGAGCCTTCGTAAATCATAGAGCTAGAGTTCCTACATTGTCATACACAGCAAGCCAGTGCTGGCAGCAGCCTAAACTAGGGCAGCAGAATTTCTGCCTTGGGTAATAGGCAGTAGTTGTCCTGCCAACAATAAAGGGGCAGGGATCGATCGTTCACTTGCGCTATCACTGTTTTGAGGGATGGAGAATAAACTTCTGAAATCGCACTTGTTGCCGCACCTGGGCTTGTCTTCTGGTCAAGGGATGCAGAGAAGTCCAAATCGCAGATTAGGCACTGATGTTGAGGGGCTTTAGGAAGCTCGAAAATCGAGCCTTTGGAGGCTTTTCCTCTCACGTTCTTTCTCCACTCACGATTGCACCAGCACTTTGTAGCTTGGTAGACTTTCAGGATTTATGCCTCTGCAAGTCTAGGGTGAGAGTTGAACTGGGCAAAATCCTCATTTGAGATTATGTGAGCATGTGTTTGGGTGCCAAAAGGTGCACTTTTCACTCAACTCACCAGGAATCGCCATTACAGGTTTGGGACGGCCGGTCCTGTCAGAAAGTTCCATATTTTGACCACTAGATTGATTCTGGATGATAGAGTCGGGAGGTTTCCTATGGTAGTTCACGTCAGGGCTTTCTCTATACAGTGCATAAAAACTGATGCACTAGCTGTGCACCGATACTCCGTCATTTTACAGGCCGCGCAATAGCGGGTGTCTGCTCATTTTGCTTTATGTTGTGGACAACATTCCATCATCTCCAAGAAGGTTTGCCTCAGGCTAGAAAAAGAAGAAAGCTCGAGGTCAGTTACCTCCATCAGGTCTGTGCATTGGGGGCTATGTTCACTTTAAGTGTCTTCAATGGCAGAGCAAGTGCAAAGCCCAGCACAAGGGAAAGGGCTTGGGACACCGCTGCAGCTGCCCACTGGCTCTGCTAGAGTTTGTAAATTTGCTGTTTGGAAGTCATCAGTTTACAGATTTCAGGAACAGCTTAGAGCAGGGTGATCCGTGTACTTTTGGCATCATTTAAAGAATCAAATGTTCAAACCAATAAACCAATGGATCAAAACCATGAATCAAAAATCAAAGATCAATAAACCATTGGGTTAAAACCATTAATGAAAAATCAAAGGTCAATTAACCAATTAAGGGATCAAACCCATGAATCAAAATTAGGCCATCAGCGGAGGCCATTCTGAAAATTAGCGTATACGAGTGCATCAGTGCTATAAATATTTGACTGATTGGTGGGCTGACAGGAAATAATAGGCAAGGTGTGCAAGACCAGTTCAGAGCCTGGATGAAGCTTGGCCATTAGTATGAACGACCTGATCAATAGGAAGAAGAGTCCTTTCATTCCCTACTGATTAATCGATTAATTCCCTAAATTCTTACAGTGCTAGTGCGCAGGACCAATTGCAGCTGGCTCCGTGCTTCAAATCAGGAGTTGTACATTCCCAAAGGCATTTTGTATGGCATAATCAACTCAAGCTTGATAACTCTAAAACGAGTTTTGTTTGTAAGCAAGTTAATTTCGTGAATGAAGTAAAAATTGAAAATTTACTAGTATATCTTACAAAGTGAAATTTATTAAACCATGAGCATCAAATTTTATAATGAGAACTGTACTAGGGCAACATTCAGTACTCGTAAAGTTTAGGAAACAATGCACACAAAAGGACTGTGTTAAAAATTTATGAAATCACTTGCTTGACACCAAAACTCGTTTTACAGGATTTACTGAAATTTAGCTTTAGGCAAAAGGCTCAGCTACATAAATTGATTTTTGTGCTCGTGTATTATGTCATTTTTTGCATAGGCAAATGTGAAGAAGAATGGGATTACTTCAGCCAGGCTTGTTACAGGCTCTACACAGATAAGAAAGAAAGGAATAAAGCTGATCAGTCCTGCAGGAATAAAACCTCTTGGTTAATGGATATTTCCTCAGCAGAAGAAAATCAGTTTGCCGTACACTTGATGAGGAATGGCACGTTAGTTAAAGCAAGTTGGCTAGGACTGCGTATCAACGACCACACTCTGAAATGGGACATTCACAGACAGCACCTGGGCTATACTAACTGGGAAAACGAAGATTATCTTGAAAGCTCAGCCCGGCGAGGGCACTGCACTATTTTACGCAATCATGGAAATTGGTATCGTAGGTATTGTGATGAGTCAATACCGTACATTTGCAAAAAAGGTAAGTTTCGTTCAATTTAATTACCTGCTGGAACTTATCAATCAAAGAGGACTCAGTGAGAAACCTTAAGCTCCTTTTTATTCTCCCCACAATTCTTTACAAGTAATGATACTTTTCTTTGTTGCAGTTTTCTTCTAATAATGATAAGAAAGGTACCAGCCCTTTCCTTTAAAATCAAGGGATTTGCACCAAACACAATAAACACCTGTACTTGCACACGATCAAGGGATTAGTGCCAAACTCAACAAACACCTGTAACAGCACACATCTACTGGCGTTACACAACCTCAAGTTAGCATCTGTCACATTCTTCATGTTCATCATCAAATTGTCTGCAACTTTATCAGTTTACTACCTTCAGTACTAGTACCCTGTTCCCGTGCTCATAAATGCAGTGCAAATTTGTGCCTTGTGGGTTGTATTTAGCATTAGCTGCAAAAGTTGGACTCGATGCATTAACTTCTACCTGATCTATGAACTGCTAGTATTTTGCTTCTTGTCTAAAGCCAGTTCTATATATTGTTTCGTTCATTTGTGCTCAGATGCCGATGAATGTAATACTGCAAACCATAACTGTGATGTCAATGCTACATGCACAAACACTTACAGATCCTATACTTGTAAATGTGCCCATGGATTTACTGGAAATGGTACAAATGGCACTTGTAAAGGTATCAGAAGCAGTCTAATGTTTATACTCAGCAACAGTCTCTGTTAATCATTGTTGTGCAAGATTACTACGTAGGATAGACCTCAACTCACATTTTGCCAACTGCCAGATATATGTTGCCACTAGTTACTGTGCAAATGTAAGCAGATTACTCCACTAAACACTAGTACTGATTTTTCTCTGTCCATCTTCAGGCAGGATGGAGCCAGTAGGCAAAGGGTACAAAGTTACCGTCAAAGCACAGAGTTAAATACATACTAATGTCAGGGATAGCAGGTATATAGGATCATCTGAACTAGCAATGACAGTCATCTGAAGAAAAACACAATTGTGTAAAAGTGCACTGACAAAGCATTTTAATATTTCTGGGAAAAGATAGTCAGTCGTGTGATATTTTCATGCAAACTTATAACCAGGCTGTTTTATTTACGAGTATGAAATATATGCACCAGGGTTGCGCTCATTGGCCGTTGGCTGGACATGAGTTTAACTCACTTCAGTGGTGGAGCACTTGCACTTGACTTCCCAGGTGACGCTCAGTGAATACAGATTTGTGGTGGTGATATCAAGGACCTCTCCAGCCAGAGTGGACTGCTGCACGGTGTAGTCAGGCATGTGGGAAAATGTGCTCCCTTACAATTTTTCTAGAACATGTTGCTCTGAGTCAAGCAGCGTAACAAGAGGCAAAAAAGTGTTCATTTTTTCCTAAACGTCCCCTGGCGTAATTTTCGTTTGGATTGGCTAAGTGCAAAAACAAAGCATCTCTTCAAAACAATTTGTTGACGTGACTGTCGTGATGTACTTCGAAGTAGTCATTCCTCCAAAACGGATATTTCTTAGACTTGTATGAATTGATAGACAGTAAGCGATTGATCCCCATCATACTCAGTATGCCAATAAATACCTTCATCTTAGGGAGGGAAACCACATTGAAGTTGTGCTGGTGCCCTTTGAACTGCGCATGCAGCATGGCCTGAGCAACCAACAAATGACGAGGGAATCCAAGGAAACCGGTTTAAAAGTTGAGAGGAGTAACTGCAGGAGGAAGGTTGTTGGTTGCACCACTATGTGAGATGAATGGCATCACATTGGAGACATGGTCTATGTTAACCCACTGAATAATATCATCTTTGGCACCAGCATTGTTACCAGCTTGTGGATGCCCACCTCCTCTTCTTCCCTGACCTCTCTCTCAGCCTCTTCCAGCACATCCTCCTTTCACTCCTCTTTGCCCTTCTCTGCCTTGTGCTCCTTGTTGACTTTGTCCACTTGTGCTCTTTTGTCCACCTTGTCTGAATTGTACTCCTCATCCACCTTGTCTACCTTGTCCGCCTCTCCCCCAATACGCACCCTCTCCACCAGGTCCTCCACAAAGACAGCCACGCACACCTTGTCCCACAGTGGAAGCATTTATCTGACCATCCTACTCCATGCCACTGTTAGAATCGTCACCAGAAGCGCTTGAGCAACACTTCTGGACTCCATCACTCCTGGTTTGAACATTGGGCCTTTGCCACCACAGTCAAGTGTGCCACTTCCGTCAAGTTCTCCACCTACATCCAAGTCTTCATCACCTTCACCTTATGTCCTGATATCTAACGCAGAGTCTAGAGGTGAATCCTTGAATCCCCTCGAAAATAAACCTTGCAAGATCGTCATTGCCAATGGCCTACACGTCAAGGAAATCATTCCCTCAGCGAGCCATTGCGGAAGGTTACAATCAACTTCCAAGCCAATTCTTGACAGATATTTCTATGGTGACCCCAAGCAATCTTAGTATCGTTGGCAAGGTAATTTTGTTGCCAAGTGAAAGCAAGCAGAGTTATGCCCTCTAACCCCGACAGTATTGTGGAAATTGAGCCGAAGTATGCATGCCATGAAATACGGATATATCTGCTCACCAACTCATTGGATATTGGACCATATACAGCTACATTGTATTTGTTAGTAGTTAGTAGTACCCAAAAAGAGTTATGCTGAAAAAATCTGTGATTTATTTTAGCCCTAGTATAACTCATTGCATCATTACCTACCTAGCTGGAGTATGGCAAGGGAAATTGTTGCAAAAGCATTTCTTTCCACTAAATATCAACGCTGGGGATAGAACAATTTCTATCTCAATGTTGATAGAAAAAGCACATCGAAAGTAATGCTAATTGTTATTTGCGCAAGGAAGTAACATCATGAAACACAATCTGGATAGCATCAGCTAATACATTTAGCTGGTATGCTGAATTAAATCTGGCAGCTGGGTTGCAGGCTGGAAATGGGGAACACCATGCTATAGCTAAGAACATTGACTTGCACATTTGCATGTTCTAAACTTAAAGCGGACAATTTTTGATCACATTTATGGGCACAAACAATGACTATATCATTGCTTAGCACAGTATGTGGAGCTTTGCCTCTCCATCTCTCAATTTAGTCTTCAATGATCTGAAATAGATTACTCTAAATGTTTTGGGCAGCATGTTCTTTAGCGTACAAGCTTACTGTAAGAAATAATGAACAAGTGCTGTCATACACCAGTCACAGAAACTCAGGCCTTCATAGGCATCCTTTCAAAGTTGTTACTAGCAGCTAGTTTGCTTTTTATGGCACAGAATGATATTTATCTTTCTTTTCCCCAGCAATTGAATGTAGCATGGCTACCAACAATACCAAGCTGATCATTTCCCCAAACACTATGACTGCGAGATTGGATGTGAATATCACCTTTTCATGTCCATCAGGATTTGATCTGCATGGCGCAAACTCCTCAACATGCACTGAAAACGGATGGACATCGTCGATCCCGGAGTGCAGGGCTTTCACTACAACTAGTCGTAGTCATCAAATTACAGCTGCCATTACAATTTCTACAGTTACTAGCCAGCATATAGCCTCCTCACAAGCACCGGCACGGGATGCTTCAAGTAAGCCCACTATCCATCATTGCTGTGCTGACACCGACCGATACACAACACAAACAGTAATATTAGGCCCATACTTCTCTACCCTAGTTAATACCATGATATAGGTAGTGCTGAAACAAATATGTAAAATATTCAATTATTCAAATATCATGAGGTTCAATTCGGAAGATTTTGAATATTCGATAGCGACTTTGCTGAAGAGCGCAGTCTGGGTTGGAGGTCCACGCCACGTGCATGTGTGAAATGCATTATCAATCATGGTGCATGGACACATGGCTTGGCTGTATCGTGATTGCGTGATGTGATCACATCATCATAGTATTATAGATCTACATGTAGATCTACCATGATATACATGTACATGTACATGTCTGCCATGTGCGTGCTGTGCATGCGTTGAGGCCTGGAGGCTGTGCACGCATGCATGCATACAGCCCATGTGGTCTGGATCGATCCACTGCTGTACATTTTTTGTACATGCAGCATGAGGGTGCTTGGTGTTGGATTTGCCTCAAGACAAAAATATAGAAAATGAATTGGTTTCTTTGGGCTCTTGAACTTCTTTCAGATGATGGATGAGGCATCCGCAGAGTCAGAGAGTTCTTCAGCTGCTGCGGGTGCGCTGTTCAACAAGGCTAACCGGTCCATCATGTGGAAGCACTTCCGTTGCAAGGCCCATCGGGCCACCTGTCTTCTTTGCCAAAAGGAGTTTGTCTACAAAACCAGTGGAGGTACTACATCCAACCTGTTAATTCACCTGAATCGCAAACATCTGAACAACATCAAGCCTGCATCAGATGTGAAGATTAAAGTTGAAGGTCAACCTTCGGCGCATTTCTTGATGATGCAGTGGTTGATTACTCAGTACACAACCGTGTATGCGAAGGGCACAAAGCTATGCTTGTGCAAAACTCAAACTCGGATCACATGAATTTTATCATGTTGGCCATGGTTGGATATGAGGCCAATCTCCATTGTCCAAGACCGAGGCCTGCAAGACCTCTTGGCGTATCTCAAGTTTAATTACCAGGTGCCTTCGACAACACATATCAGCACCCTAATCAGAAAGGAGTTTGATGATTGGAAGTCAGCTTTGGGTGTTTGCTTGAAGACCATTGTTGCCGGTGGCTTAGCATTGACCAGTGACACTTGGACGTCCAAGGCAAACCAAGCCTTTGCAACAAGTGGCCACTATGTGGACACAGAGTGGAACCATGTTTCCTGCATTCTTGAGACAATCCATTTCTCCGGCCATCACACTGGCATTTGGATAGCAGATCAAATCTAGGACTCCTTAAACTGGTATGGTCTCAATCCACGCAAGATCTCGTGTCGTACATGATAATGTGGCAAACATGGTCCTGGCAGGAAAGATCCCGTGGGACAGCGATTCCTTGGAAAGCTTGGTGTGCACAGCTCACCAGCTACAGAACGCAGTCAAAGGTGTGATTGACAAGAAGTCAATGCAGAATTTATTGAGAAAGTGCCGACGGCTTGTCAGTCATTTCAAACATTCAGCTCTTGCCACAGGTGGTTTGGACGAAAAGCAAAGGGTGCTTTGTTTACGCCCAATATGTCACATTATACAAGAAGTGCCCACACGCTGGAATTCTACTTTTCATATGTTGCAGCATCTGGCACTGTTGAAGCAACCGATTCACCTCCATCTTGAAGACACCCAAGTGGAGCAAGACCATACTGACCTTGACCTGTCTGATCTGCAATGGGCAATGGCGAAAAGCATTCTCAACCTCAAGGGCATCGATGAAGTGTCAAGGAAGCTGTCCGGAGAGAAGTAATCAACATTATCATGGTACCTGCCTCTTCTCTTTGGTCTCTTGGATTCCACAAAATGCCCTGATTTTGACTCAGCACTGCTCACCTCTATCAAAAAAAGGTTGAAGGCTGAGCTACTGGCTCGTTTTCAGCTGGATAACTTGGACATGGACAGCCTCCCAGTTCTTGCAGCAGCGTTGGATCCCCGTTTCCATCGACTCTCATTCCTGAACGAAGCACAGCGCAGTGAGGTGCAAGAAATTCTTGTTGCGAAGGCAGGCAGTGCATGCAATGGGGCTGTTGGAAGTGACAGCACCTCTGCAAGTGACACAATTCAGAGTGAGCCTGCAGCTAAGAGAGCGAAGTAGAGTGTTTTGGACTGGCTGCTTGGTGCTGAAGAGACTGATGATGTGGACATTGGTCTGGAGGATGAAGTGCAGTTGTACTTCCAAGAAAAGCCAATCAAGCATGCTGAGGATCCAACGTCGTGGCGGAGAGGAAATGAATGTAGATTTCCACATCTGGCCCATCTGGCACGCACTTACCTGGCAATACCAGCCACATCCACACCTTCAGAAAGAGCTTTCTCCATAGCTGAGATTGTTGTCGACAAGCAGTGGTGTGCCCTGCCGCCAGGAATGATTGATGCTCTTGTTTTCCTGAACAAGAACAGTGCCCTGTTCAACCCCAGCCACGAGCCCATCATTCGGCCAAAGCCTAAGCTCATCCTGCTGTCCAATGATGCTGTGGATGATGACAGTGACGGGTCTGGTGACAATCACTTGCCTCAGTTGCCTAGTTTACTTCAGGTGGAGGCTGGCAGTGGCTAAATGTCTGGAGCCAGGAAGTGCAGCCTATGCAAATGTATAGTACACACACACACACACACACACACACACACACACACACTCTCTCTCTCTCTCTCTCTCTCTCGCTCTCTCTCTTTCTTCCTGTTGGTGACAGAGACAGTAATTTTCATCGGCAGGTGGCTGAAGTACAAGTGCGTGTCACAAATTCCCAACTCATTGATGGACCTTGCTGGCAAAGTTCGATTATAGAATATTCGATTATTTGTTCGTAAAATGTAAGGTTTGATTTGATAGGATTTAGAATATTCGTTTCAGCCCTAGATATAGATATGAATATACAGCAGCATGCAGTGGAATGTGCCCTCATGAATATTCATAAACAGCTCATTACTTGCATTTGAATTTGTGTTCTGACGATCTTGAATATGAACATCAACAAGAATTTCAATGACCCGCGGCAATTTTAGCACATGCGTATTGAAGAGTCAATCTGACACCACACCAGATACTAGTTGTCCATGTTGTACTAGGACACTTCACTTTCTGTTCAATCATGTCAGGTGTGCAGAGAGTATGTGGTTACTACCCATTCCTGGTCACAATGAGGGCTGATATTTATCAAGATGATTCCGCCACCTCGTTCATAGGGAAAGGTGGAGCAGTCACATTTGTGTGTGATTAATTGGCTAATTATAGTGTAGTGGTGAACCAGATATTTTTGCAAAGTTATTAATCAGTCAAGCTATGTAGGCAACCTGCACCGACATCTTGCATCCACAATGCATGTACATGCACAACCGCACGTACATGCACGTCCAAGCCAACATGTAGGTCTATGTATCATAGATCTACTAAAAGTGCAAACTGCTGGTATGCCGGATAGTGGAAGTTTAGCTCCATGTTCCACGTAGATCGTAGATCTACATGTCATGTTTAACGTTTGGGTGTCAATATCAGCTGTGGGAGTCATGGGCTGACTGCGGCCTGGGAACAAGCTGCACTGGTGACATGATCAATGTCAAGTTGCAACTTCAGTCAATGTCAGCATCCATTACTTACTCACGATTGGGTAGTCGTATCATGCTCATTGTTGTGTTGTAGTTCTATGATAGTAGAGAAGGTTGATGCTTCGTCTTCCAACTCTCTGTCCGTGACTCTATTGATAGCAATGAGCCGCAAGGGCATACATTTGTGCTTATTTCAACAGGCTGGTGAAAAGTCCGCAAGAGAATTAGGTCCACTGTGACATCCAAAGCATGTAGAGTGCAGATTTCATACCATGGCAGAACATGAAACATGAGGTCTCATCTCAATCACAAACACACAGACACCCAGCCTTGTTTCAACCTCATAGAAAGAGGGATGTTGCATACAAGGAGCCGGCAACAATGCAACGTCCGATAACGTACTTCACTCAAGCTCATCCTGATGCTAAGGCGGTGATGATAGCTCAGGCGAATGGGTTAACTGAACATCTGCTCAACTGGATCATTGAGGATCTACATCCGAGAAGCACTGCATGCTGGAGGGTCTGATATTCAGCATCCTATGGGATATCTTGAGCTGGAATATATGGTTCCTTCTCCGCACCCACCTTGTGGCAGGTCAAGTATCACAACACTAATGCAGTCAAAAACTGCTTGCCATCTCTGCAACGTCTATTCCACCTAGGCTGAGTGCGCATTTACCGCAGCCAAAGTCGTGACCAGTGGACTGTGTGCTGATCTCTCCCCTGCTCTGCTTTCAGTTTCGTTTAGCTATAGACGCTTGGTCACTTCAGGTTTGATTCGACTGTGTATTCACCACCGGTGCAAAAAATGAGAAAATGATTGGTAATAGAGATAGAGATTACTGGGAAGGAAGGAATTTCAACCTCAGAATCAAAGGAATATCCCGCTTGGTTGACAAAAATCTACCTTAACAGTGTTTTGGGTTACTCTGTGATAATATTTTGTCAAAAATTCTGAATTTCAATAGTGCCTCTGCACGTCTGGGTGAAAGGCCTTAGCTGAAAAGTACTGAGATACTCTAGATAATCGTTCGGTATGCTTTCCAGGATTAAACAAAAAGTTGACACTGGAAGTGTTCTCAAGTACTTGTGACTGTGTTGGAGGGATGAATTTCTACTTTGTTTAATGAGAAAATCACAATCCTGACCAGGTTATTATGACCCGTTCAGGAGCATTCTTTCCTCGTTGATTTATCTGTGGAAATTTATACTCTGCATGGTGTTGGTCATTGTTGGTCTATGTAGACTGCGGCATTGCAGTCATCCCGCAATGCATCACTGGCATTAATACCAAAGGGTGGGTTGTCTGTGTAGTTGTGGCTGTGGCGTAATAGCTCAGTGGTTAGTGCATTTGTGTGTATTACAAAAGACCCTGGGTTCGATCCCCAGTTGTGCTGTCCCATTTTCCATTCCCTCTGGTTCAGTGTCAGTGTTTCCTCCTTACAGCCCGTGAGTTGGTATTGTCATAACTGCTTGTTTGTTTGTGTTTCAGTCGACACTTCAAAGAAGCCTGTTTTTCCTTCCATAGGTCAAATTCCCAGCAAGGTGGCAATGGCAGCAACAGCGTTCGCTGTCTTGGAGTTTCATTTTATGTGGCCTTTACTGTGATCGCTTTCACCCCGGCTTTCTAAGTCCGCTCTTCACAGTATGATGTGCTTATTTACATGGAATCTGACTGGCTTTCTCTTCAGAATATGTACAATGTCTATGGCTCACCAGAGAGCTTTAGTTTTTTGATACGTTGTTACGCCGGGCTCCATTTTGTCAACGGATGCTATTCTGATGACACTGCGGATGATTAAGCTTTTTTGAAGAGTACTTGGTTGCCCATTATCAAATCTATTGTTCACCTCAATTTCTTTTTTGTGTATGTGAGATTATTTGTTCATTACTCCAATATTTGGGCTCTAATCAGTTTTTAGTTCATTTTTCTCTCCAGGATTCCACCATTTCAAGTGTGATTACTCCTTGAGTATTTCTACACAACACTGGGAAGTGCATCTTGTGTTTGCAAGACTATAACATCATCACTTTCGAATCTGGCTGATAATCATTTTTCAATATTATAATAATTCTCACTCCCAGATACCACAATAACAGCTAGGTTACTCACATGGCTATACCTACATTGTGTAGTGGATGTAAGCAAGATTTTGTGCATTCGCAGTTTTCATTTTTTTCAGAACTGATCTGATTTCTCTTTATGAGAAATAAAGACTAAAGAGCAAGTATCCCAATCTGTGTAGTTCCCACCTGGATATTAAGGGATGACGTAACAATTTCACCTTAGCTTTTCAGGAGTCTAAGTAGGCCTAAATGAAAAAGGCAGGCCATAAAAAACCGTAAAGTACACTAGAAGTTTTCAAGTTTGTCTAGAGACAAATCAAGCCTTAGTTAGCCATTAGTGCATTACTTGAAACCAAGACTTCAGTCAGAGAATTTTATATCTTGTGGCTACTGTGTAGAGAGCTTCACAGAAAGATGGAGAGTGTAGCCTTATATTGCATTCATATATGCATGGAGTAAGTGTGTTATCTATTTTCTCCTGAGGCCAAGGATGTATTGGCAAATAAACAATCATAACGGATGAGGCA
Source organism: Nicola tetela (assembly GCA_028565695.1). NCBI lineage: Eukaryota > Metazoa > Porifera > Calcarea > Clathrinida > Clathrinidae > Nicola > Nicola tetela. The sequence goes on from JAOWAW010167174.1 coordinate 20,175, forward strand.
AAACCGAGAACGTTGAATGGTGGTGTGAGCACGCTTTCACTGTTTTGTAATGCTGGTGGTACAGATGAAGCCCAAAAGTGGCACGTAACCTTAACTTGAAAGTGCTAAAGGCTGCAATTGGTGTGAGTTAACGCTGTCATTGATCAACATGCAGGCATGCACAAGCCCTGCATATATATTTCAGCTGTTCTGCATTTTTCTCTTTTTCTTCTTCTTCTTCTTCTTCTTCTTCTTCTTCTTCTTTCAATCAGTTTTCTGCTCTGCTTCTGTTTTTCTGGCTCTTCTGTCTCTTCATTTTGATTTAATATTACGAAAGTTGTTACCTCACATTTTTGGCGACCCTGCCAGGACACAGGAGTATGAGTGACTCGGTGGCTAAACCAGACAAAGGTAATCTCCCAGTCTCGCAGGACAGCGAAGAACCGCAAGAGTCTGTGGCGAAGACGGAAATTCATAGCAACGCAGAAGGAGCTCGAGCGGACGCATCTCCGACGGAAGGAGAAAGTTCGAAGCGAAGACCAGTGGTTACACGACAGTCAACTATGATGACGAGCGTTCGGCAACTAATCGACACAGGCCGAAGTTTGGGTCTGTCGGGAGTCGAGCTGAGAGAGTTCGTAAAAGAACAACAGGACCGAGAACGAGAGAAACGAAGAATGGAGCGAGAAGCCTTCAACGAGCAAGTCGAAGCAGTGGCGAGAGAGCAAGAAGCAGCAGCGAGAGAGCGAGAACAAGAGCGAACCTACGTGGAAGCAGCGGCACTAGAGCGCGAGAGGGAGATGCGCATGAAGCATGAACATGAGCTAGCGCTAGCGAGGCTGAGCCATGAAGCCCAATATCATGACTGGTCTGGATGTGGCGACGAGAGTAGATGCAGGCCGCTTGAGAAAGCGTCTGTAAGTCAACCAGCGGAGTTGAAAATTCCTAAATTTGAGAATAAGCAGCTGACAACTGTTGCTAAGTATCTGGTGGTGTTCGAGAGTGTCGTCAAACAGAATGGGTACGACTACGCAGTGTGGCCACTATCGTTCAGAACCGTAGTAACAGGTACGAAACTGGAGGAGATAGTTTCAATGGGTGGCACCTACGAGGGATCAAAAGAAAAATACTCATGGCGTTTGGCAAAACTCCGGAACAGGTATGGATAGACTTAGTAACCGCTCACCAACGTGACGAGTCGTTTCAGCGGTTTTGTTTAAGAGTACAGCGTAATTTAGAGCAGTTCGTGAAGCAAGCCGTAAGAGGCGACAGTAACACAAAGGAGACTGGTTAAATATCTAGTGCTCGAAAGTTGCACGCCTGATACGAGGACATTCTCGGTCGAGCACAAAGTAGCCACTCTGTCTTTGAAGCAATTCCAGGAAGTAGGGTTGGCGTACCAGGATGCACACGGCAGGCGAAAGAAAGGCAAAGTCGACCCAGCGGCCGCGTCGCCGGTAGAAGGTCAAGTGATCTCGTCAAGTCAGGTGTGGAAGGTGATTACGACATTGGCGTGCGTACCTGACAATGTTGACAAAATAGGAAAATTGCCCGTCGCAAAGGGCAAGTCGTTCGCCGTTGAGAAGACATTGTGCTTTCATTGCTTGAAGCCAGGCCATCGAGTTGGCGTTTGCCGGTCACAGAAACTCTGTGAGAGTTGCGGAAAGAAACATCATGTTCACCTGCATGAAGCATTCCTAACAGGCCAGGAAGAGCAAGGTCAAGTCAGTGTTATTGCATCCAGCCTACAACTGGCGAAGCTATATGCAACTATTTTGATGACAACGGTGGTAAACGTTCGAGCTAGGAAGAGCGCTAAGGTGTGAGAGATTTTTTGACCCCGGATCTCAAGTATCAATCATACCGACCACTTTGGCATGAGCTGTTAAGGCACTGCAAGTGGGTGTTTTGAACATAGCCATCAAAGGGTATGGATCATCAACGATGACTAGTTGCACACGGCTCCAGAAGTTGAAAATGGTCGATCATCATGGTGTACATGACGTACAGCTTCTTGAATGAGCCAGTCTACAATTGGACATTCCGCAACTGTCTGAAGATACCATTAAAAGGTGGCACTCATGGCAGGTGGAGATTAATGACGGACCAGACAACTCAAGAGACGTCTCCAGTGATATTCACATCATGATTGGCGTGAACTACATTAATCAATTTCTGGAGTGAAAGACTCTTGAAGACTGTGAATAACAAAGTGGCATGGCTTACAGTGTTCAGTTGGGTTCTCTCCGGACCATCATCTGAGAACTCTGCCATGGATGGATCTGGTACAATGAAAGTATCATTTGTCCATGCGTATATCAAACGTGTCTGGGAGCTTGATGAGCCATTAAAGACTGGTATTACTGAGAATTTGCCTGTTTTTCCCCTCCAACACAAGGATGGCAGGTATGAAACTGGTTTGCTTTGGAAAAACAAGAAAAGGCCAGATGATAACTACCAACAAGCTGCAGCAGCTATCTGTTCTTTACAGAAGAGATTGAGAAAGCAAGAATTTGAATTGCAATATCGTTTGGTGCTACTAGGTGAATATGACGAATTGCAGGCTATTGAAAAGGAACCAAGACCAGAAGAAAATGGGTATTATCTACCACACCATGTGGTAATCAGACCTGACGCTACTACTGCCAAGGTGTGTATCATGTTTAGTGCGTCAGCAAAAGTCAAAGGCAGCAAATCTTTAAACAATGTGGTTGATCCAGGACCATCTTTGTTACCTAATCTTGTGGGTCTATTGCTGCACTTTCGTAAATGCAAATATGCTGTTCAAGCGGATATTCGGGAGGCATTTTTTATGATTGCTGTGAAGGAGAGTGATCGTAGATCCCTGAGATTTGCGTGCACAGTTGATGATGGACAGTTTGAAGTATGGTGTCTTACCAAACTACCATTTGGAGTCAATTGTTCCCCCTTCATTTTAAGTGCAGTTCTGCGGCATCACTTGTCAGAACAGCGTCGGTTAACAACAGAATCGAATGTCAAGGAGAGTGTGCATTGACCAATTGAAGGAATCATTCTATGTCGATGACTGTGTCAACAGCTTGGATACAGTCAGCTTAGTGGACACCTTTCATGAGCACAGTACTGAGCTACTTTGTGCTGCCGGGATGGACTAAAGTATGCAAATGGTGCTCCAATGCTCATCCTAGTCCAGGTATGGAAGCGGACAAAGTGTTGGGTGTTGCATGGAATGTGGCAACAGATACCATCCAGATTGCACTTCCTAAGTCTAAGCTCAACAGCGAGGCACTGCCAACTTTTCACACAAGACGATCCTTGTTAAAGCGTGTGGCAGGATTGCTTGACCTGTTGGGATTGATAGCGCTAGTTTTGCTGGCAGGGAAGATCTTGTTACAGAAGTCATTTAAGGAAGGAGGCAGCTGGGATGATTTGGTCAGTAATGACCTGGAAAGGCGGATTGATCATTGGTATCAAGATCTCGCAAATCTGGAGAGCCTAATGTTAAATGGTTGGATAGGTGCATCTGTTAATCTGAGCTTTCAGCTGCATCTATTCACGGACGCATCTCAGGCAGCTTATGGTTGCTGTATTTACTTGATTTTGAAAGGCACACAGCAACTTGTGTGCACAAAATCTAAGGTGGCTCCCTTGAAGGTGCAAATGTTATTCCAGTTGGAGTTGCAGGCAGCTTCTCTAGGAAGTCAGTCTCTATCCTTTGTATGTGAAGAGCTAAGGGTTAAGATCACCAAAGTGCACACTTGGACAGACAGTATCAATGTTTGGCTTTGGTTGCAACGACCAGCCTACCAGTGGAAGACATGGGTAGCTAACCGTGTGGCTTACATACAGGAGGTCAACTGCAAATGTAACATGACATGGAGGCATTGTTCTGGAGAATGTAATCTGGCTGACCTAGCAAGTCATGGTACTGCAGTAGAAAATTCGCATGAATCTTTGTTAAAAGGACCAACCTGGTTGTCTAATGTCAACATGTGGCCAACCCAGGTAAACACAACCAGCAGACCGCTAGCTGAAGTCGAGCCTTCACTGTCAGTTGTGTCTGTCAACGCAGTTCTGATGGACAATCAGTGGTGGTTGCACTTATTGGAATGGCCTCAGTTAGTGAGACTGGTGGCACGAATGTTAAGCTTGAAGTACTGAGGACGAATGGCTTGTGCAGAGCTTCATGAGCGTGGAGAGAAACTTTGTATCAGATTGTGCAGTCTGAGCTTTTCTCTTAGGACATGGCAATGATTGAGAACCAAGGTCAGGTATCAAGAACATCCAAATTGTACACGTTTAATCTGTTCATAGATGAAGATGGTTTGTTGAGAATTGGAGGAAGACTGTAGAAAGCTGAGGTTGAATATTCAACGAAGCATCCTATCCAGCTTGGTAAACACTACCTCACTATGATTCTGATATGTCATCATCATAAACAGCAGAAACACATTGGAGTTGAAGCCCTCTTGGCATTTCTCTGCACTAAATACTGGATTATCAGTGGGCTATGACTAATTCGGTCTGTTAAATCCAAGTGCGTAGTGTGCAGAAGGTATAATGCCAAGCCCGGAAATGAGACAACTGCTCCATTGCCAGAAGGATGAGTAGTGTATGTCCAACCATTTTCATTTTGTGGCATCGACTATGCTGGACCATTGTTGGCCAGAGATACCGGAGGAATTTGCAAGGTCTGGCTAGCTCTTCTTGTGTGTGGAATTACCCAAGCTGTTGCGTCTCGAGATTGTGGCGAGCCTCTCGGTTGAAGGTTTTCTCTTGGCTTTCTGGTCCAAAGATTTGTGGCCTGGAGAAGTCAGCCCAGTACCATCATGTCTGACAATGCCACAACTTTTAAAGCTGCAGCAGATGCACTTGCCAAAAGCTGCACTTGGTGACCTCCAATTGTCTGCCCTAGCTAACAACCTTGAGACGATTCTGCAGGATAATACTTTCCTACAACATGACTGAATAGTGTGTAGAATTCAGCCTTTTATATCATCTTCCTTATCTGTTTGTTAGAAGAGCAAGAACAGGGGATGAAATGATCATCTACCATGTGCTGTTTACAGTAATCCTGAGGAAAGTCAGCACATTTATGCATCATGTTGGACATGCGGTGCTTTTTTTCAATTTTTCGTGGAGACAGGATAAAGACACCAGCAGATGAATGTGCACGTGCCTGTGTGATCACGAATGAAAACCTAGTAACCTCCAAAGCAGAAACATAATTTCTTTCACAATTCAAAGTAAAATAACAACAATTCTGCAGCCCTCTAAGCCAGAGCTTAACCATATCCCAGCAGGGCTGTTTGGCTCTCCTAACCATGAGGGGGCAGTCTTTGACTCCCCTGCTAATTCAGCTGGAACAGCAGCCATCTTTGGTGCTTAGGTTCACATTGATAAGTGCAATTTACTACCACAGTGAACAGGTCAGGAGAGAGAGCTGTGCACAGAGTTTAAAGCGTCAAAGTGTCTGCACACTGTGTATACCATGACTTTATGCTGCAAACATTGCCAGTCATAAAAAAGTACAGATTGTGTATACCTCATGGGCTAAAAACTTGCCATTCTTGCTGGAATGAAGTACAGTAACAAAGATTGTTTTGGCCAGCCGTTAATTTGAAGAAAAATCACATTTCAACCAAGATTTCTCTGGCCATCATCAAGCTGTCTGAGAGTTAGAGGTACTAGCTTGGCATTCATGTACAGCGTGTGTGTGTGGTTTGATTAAAGGTGTTAGTCTCGTGAATGTGTTCAGCTTGTGGTGGTGCATGTAACTTGAAGTGATGACAATACAGTGGAACTCAGTTACTATGTACCCAGCTTAGTACGTACACTTGGTTAACACGTACTTTTGGGCAATAACCGAACGGCAGGTATCCCAAATACCATACATTATTTTTGGCTAAGGGACCGTCCGTAACTATTGATATTTAACCAGAAACGGGCAATTTCCATTTCTCCCATGACTCCCTCCCCTTCCAGATATGGACACATACATTTTAAATGGGATTATTGATATTTTTCCAACAGATGCAGAGTGCATGTGCATGTATGTGCAGTAGTTAATCATTATACCAGTACAGAGCATATACTAGCTTACCATGTTGGAACTGATACTTTAATAGTCACTAGTCATAGTAATTGGGGTAGCCTGGCTGACTGCAGAGGCCACGTGTGAAAACCAGCTTTGGGGTACAAGCACCCCATGCACTAGATAGGGGGTCATTATGGACCCAGGCGCCACCAAGGTTCATTCAAAGGACTTTTCTACTGTGGTTGTGTGAGCTGTAGTCTACTGGTAGTAGATCTACATGAAAACTGAACTACAGCGTGCTCAGCGCAGTGTGTGTAGAATCATGTAGCCCGGCGTGAAACTCGATACACAGTTTATCTCCACATGTCTACATGTAGACATATGTGTGCACATCCACACACGCAACAGTATATGGTATAGCAACAGCAGACCAAGCAGATCGATGACGCCAGTGCTGGGAAACGAACGTACTGTAAAAGTCTTGTGCGTGCTACTACAATACATGTGTGATGGGCAGACTCTAAGCCTGATCGAAATTTAATATTTGAGATATGGAAAGCCCAAGACCCCTCCCCCTTATGGAAATTGCCCGTTTCTGGTTAAATATTGATAAATACGGACAGTCCCTAAGATGTACTTTTTAGGACGTGCTTTTGGCTAAAACGTACTAAAAATGCCCTCCCCATCGGAAAAATCTCCGGTTAGTACATACTTTTTGTACTTTGTGTTCATAAATCCTTGGTACTGTGTTTCCTGTAGACATCCAATCTTGATGTCAACAGAAGAGGTACTTCCATTTGTGTTAAATCCATTGAATTTATGGAGATTTTAACTGCTACCACATGTACATGATGTACATGTGCACATACGATGTCCCATGTATTGTCAATTGTACAGTTATGGTTAGTATGTACTTTTTTGGGATTCCTTAGGGGGTATGTCTTATCTGAGTTCCACTGTTCTCTTTATTAGAAAAATAGCGAGTTTCCCCTTACACCCACCTCAGATAGAACAAGCTACAGAAGTGGAAAAGCAAGTAGATGTTCTACAAGGTATTGAGTATAGGTGTGGTGGCGTACAGAAAAATCAAAAAGAGAAAAGTAATTCTATGTGCTTGTCCCTTACTTACTATACACATTATGTCCTCCTCTACTGTAGTACTCACCATACACATCATATATGCATACTCCTCACCCCTACTCACAATATACACACCTCATACTAACATATCTGATACACATGAACGACATAAAAAAACACAGTTTAGACCCCCAACAGAACAGCAAACTGATGATGGCGTAGTATGCCAAACTGTTTTTGCAATAAATCATCTTTGTCTCCCTCATTCTAGCATTTTGTATGCATTTATTTGCATGAACTGACTTTATTACTCAAATTTAAGAACTGGAGACACCGGAGCATGAGCTTCTGTTCTGTATCATGTTTAGAGGTATGAGAGGAAGAAAAGGTAATTTTAAGTGTAAAACCATCATGGTAGCCATTGGATTTGTTTAATGAGGTTTTCATGATGGACCAAAACTGTGTCTTCCTCCTTAGGTTTTTGCAAGTGGGTAACTGGCTGCACAACAAACCATTCCTTCTCATATCCGCAATCACAGTGTTAAAATGTGTTAACTTACCTTCCTTGGGCAACCACGTGGGTGCTTTTGTGTCTCGTTCTGAACAGTAGATACATGAAAAGAAACAATGCAAATACACATTGGTGTGCAGCACTAACTATTGGGCTGGTGGCGTTCGCTTCAGTGTTTCTCATTATGTCTTTTTGCTCTCCTTGGTGTATAAAGAATGGAGCTGGCAAAGAGACACACAGCAAAATATGCATACTTGCCACAGTAACAAACTCCCTATTCAATTCTCTACTATTAATCATGGTAGCCATTTGAGAGCCTAGAGCCCAGGACATACCCACACACCCACACTAAGAAATTGAAACAGTGTTTGTCACACTTACACCACTATCAGAGGAAGGCTCATCATCATCCTATGACAAACAGAAATGAGGCTCATTTGCATAAAAGTAAAATTTAATTAACACGGTTTGTTCTCATTAACGCTTCAAATTGAATATTAGGACATGGAGGTTGCAAAATCAACTGATATCTGATTCTCTGGATAGAATGTAAACTTAGACTGGCATACTATCATGTGAGCAGCCAACTTTGTTGATTGAATTTTTCACAGTGATAATCTTCAATATTTAAATCAGTAAGCAGTGTGTCTCATCTCTGTTCTTCAGTAGGTGTTGTTCAATGCTAAGTTGTACTAACCTGCCAGACATGGTGCTGTATGCGCTTCCCACCACTGACAGAAGTCTTGACCTTGTTTGAGAGTAGAAGTAGTTGACCGTGGCGATGTATAGTACATAGAGGAAAATTTATAAAAGCCTCTCGCCGTCCCAGGAGGACTCAAACCGACGGCACTGATTTGCCTGGCAGACATGAGTCACCTTCACTATCCACTACGCCATCACCGCATCCTCAAAAAGGATGGGCTCCAGCGCAGCTTCAAGCTCAGGCTATCCTGTCCACACAGGAGTCCGTCAAAGATGTTAGCCTGAGGAGTTTGAGAGGACATAATAGTTTTTACGTACAGTCTCTGAATGATTAAAATAATCGCCGTCCTTGACATGCTGAGATGAATCAGCCTCATCAAGGGAGCTGATTATTGCCTTGCTGATGGTACTGACACTCATGCGGTCGCCATTGCCCGCATTATGCCAGAACCTGGTGATATAATTGTGGACCTGGGTGTTGGTTACTGGCTTGTGGGCACCTTGACCACTAATCCAGAGGTTCTGCAAAACATTGCCAATGGATGTAAGTCGTTGCATTCCCAATGAAGAGGAAGTCGACAATCCCCAGTACATAGTCTCCAGACCAAAAATAGGTCATGTCAACAATTGCATGCTCCTACTTAATGGTAAGACTAATTTTGTTAACCATGATGTGGTACTGTCAGACAACAAATGGACATAGAGAAAATGTTATAGAATCTAAAAGCTGCATTATGTGGCTGTCAGGGGCACTCTCGAGAGTAGAGAGATGTAGCATGCGCAGCACTGCACTCACATACTTCAAAACCAGCCCATGCACTTCTTCATCCATTGGTATTGTGGCCAGCCCTGTTGGCCCTGACGTCTTGTGCCTCATTATTGGCACAATTATCATGCCATCCTTTTTCGTGGCCAGCTTCAAGGCACCAAATGTCATGTCAACAATGCCACCAGCACGAGAACCAGCCTGGCATGCAAGCTGGTGAGGAAGTGTAAACAGCAACATGAATTAAACAGGATACAGTGCCTATTGACAATCCTTTATGTTAGAGGTGCCTGCATTTATATATATTTTTGCTAATAATAATTTACAGCAGTGCAGTATGGATTTTTATGTATATACTTAACTAGATTTTTATGTCCCTTCAGCAGGAAAGCCTTTGTACCAGGTGACAGTTTGGAGAAGTAGAATACCAAAAGACTGAAAAATGCCTTGCTTTGCATGAAACACTTTCCTTATTTGGTTCTGAAGGTTATTGGTTTAGCTCTCATGCTGTAAAAAGATAAATCTTTAAATAATATATTCTCAATACAAACAGGCATTCTTTTACAGCAGTTGCTTTCCGCTTGTTGTGCACATAGGTATGTTTCTCAACCTGTTGACAGCAGCAGCTATGAATTATTATACTCTGTCACTAACCTCAAACATGAGAAAATTCCTGACTCTACTGAAGATGCTGTCTTTACAAGGCTTCGCAACATCCATCTTTTGGAGTGCCCCCTTGTGCCATTCCGCTTCAGCTGAGGCACGAGCCTATATTCAAACATGTTATAGATCTTATAATGTCGAGATCTCAATCATTGACTTGTTTTGTTTAAATAAAGCAACAAGTTTGGAGTACAATGACTTGCAAAAGTAAAAACACTCTGGTCATACTCTCGAACGTCTCTTATTTGGGCATTTTGCAACTGGGCAGTGCAGGTCTTTCGGAATTACCAATATCTTAGGATCACCCCGTTCAGGAGATCAGATGTTAATACGATCTGCCTTCACAAGTTTGAGACCTGTATACTCAGCGGTAGTCTACATGCTGAGGCCAAGACATATGAGAAGATTAAATTGTGAGTAGTAAGCGCCTCTGGGTTTGGGGTTTGAAATTAGTAAGCGCCGCAGGATTAAACGGTACGCACTCTACCATTTTTTTGTCATGACAATTTACCCACAGAGTGTCCAGTATACAGGTGCGTCCATATCTCAGCTGTATGATAAGAGACGTTTGAGTATATTGCAATTTAGGGCTGAAATGAATCAGCACAACAGAGAATATGAAGCAAATTTGAATCAGGGTATTGAATATGAATTGAATATGAATCCCATGGCCATTTATGGTCCCTTGACAAACAAAATGCCAACTTGATAGACCTTTCCCAGTTTTCTTTCTGCAACTGGCAGTGAGACCCCAACTTAGATTGTTTGAGATAGTATGCAGAACTATGCACTAACCACAGAACCATTCACTTGAACACCGGTAGTCAGAATTTTAGCATAACGTTTTGGACCTGATGCCAGGTCCTTCGTCAGGCTTTATTAGTTAAGCTTTAATGGTTTATTCTGACTGCCAGTGTTCAAGTGAATGGTTCTGTGGTTAGACTGTGCCCCGGTGTTAATGTCTCTGATAACTATGCACTAATACAACATTTACGCATGTATACAAGTAGATATTACCAGACTGTGCAAAGTATTCAGTATAGCTAGCACTTTGTAAACGTTCATTTACACATTTCAGTGGGGCATGGCCATGCTAGGTGTTAAGCCAGGTTCATTGGTTGGCCCTTCACCATAGATTAGAGTGTAGAGTTACAGATCCTCATAACTCTGGGTAGCTTTGCCTATCTGTCTGTTGATTCAGAAACTTCAGATTCTTCCTTGATCATGGTGATGGCAGCTGTTTGACCAAAAAGAGTGAACTTGAAAATATCCCAATGAACATGTTTTTGTTTAAAGAAACAATGGCATCCACATTTTCTGACTCCAGCTGAAAAAAGCACAGTTTTAGAGTGTTGCGGCAACTTGCAGCATATGTAGCATGCATAGCTATATAACGCTACATTCATTGTTTGTTGACCACATACAGTACGCATGCACATGAGCGTGATCATGCGCTTACGAAGTGGTGGCCATGCAGGCCCCATCTGGAAGACTTATGCTGTAGTAGTTACATTAGTAGACCTAGTATACAAGTGCAAGTGAGGCCCCTCACAATGCGTATGCATGCATTGCACTTACTTACATTTTGAGTCTACAACGAGCCACAACCAGCCCCATGCGGCGCTAGCTACACACGATCGATTATAATTTTACAAGTAGATCTACAACTCAAACTCATAATAAGTCAGTGAGGAAATCAGAGATCTTTTTGCTTGTAACCCAATTTGTTCTCAAATACGAATCATAACAGATTCATTCAAATTACTCACTGCTTCGAAGCTTCTAAGCTTTGGCTGATTTGGTTCAGCACTATAATGCATAACACATTTTCAATTGTTTAGGCCACAGCAAGCTAGCAGTTTTTCTTATAACACTTAGTCAGACGTTTAAGTGGAAGATTGAAAACACCCTACCTCTCTCAATCTCTGCATGTCAACTAACCCAGTAGAAGTTGTCACCCTCACACTTTGGTCTTCTTTGTCAATATTGGTTAAGGTAGCCATACAACAGGACAAAATTGATTTCATTTCCTTGCACTGTTCAAATATGTGTTCTTTTGTCAATCCATCTGCCGTCGTCCAAATTTGAACAAAACATTATAGAGTTTAGAAACCTTTGCATACACAGCGACTCTGAGACAGATATTTGGATTAAACAGTAATTGCAAAGGAAGGATTCTCAAAATTACTGAGAATTTTCTAAAATGAGCAGAGTAAGAAGAATTGAAATGCTATTGCTTTTGTCGCAATCTTTGTGCATAATGTACTTACTGTTGGGAAGACAAGTCTTAATTAATCATCACTCAGGCACTAAGGTTGTTGTAATGCAACTCCTCCCACACAACATTATTGCTTTGAATCCATAACATATATATTATAGAGATGCACTTATTTGGATTAAACACCAGTTGAAGCAGTAAGCCTAAGTAAATTTATTACTGTGAAATGACGACATTTTTTCAAGTGACTTTTTGCCAACCTACTCTTTGAAATCTTTGCAGCAAAACATTTTCAGAAACCGACCTTGTTTCCCAGGATTAATTAAAAGTATACACCATTTTCATGAGATTAATTTAGTTTTCGATCATCAGTGGCCATGCAAATTTAGAGAACATCAATGCATGCATGCATAAATGTGTACTTTCAATTATATAGAGAAGTCAAGTGTGTCACTGATAATCAAAAACTTGGCAACTGTATGTTGGATCCTTTAGACATAACATGTGACAGACTGTATCTGGTAGTCCATACCAAGCCACTCAACAGTGCTAGCGTCCCTCCAAATGATGGTATGCTTGATGAAGGCAATCGCTTTCACCATCTCAGCCACATAGACCTTCTTCGAGCCTGCTGAATATTCCTTGACAGCAGCTTGAATGTGTAAGCAAGACCTTGTGATACATCCAACATTCTGAGAAATGCCAACAGTTTATGTAATGAACTAAGCCATTAATGTGATTAAGGTTAATCCTCGGCAGACAAAGCAATACCAGCTCACTGAATAACTAGTTAGTGCATAATATTTAAAACTTCAGAACAGGATATCACCAACTAAATGGGAGTATATATCCTATAAAATGAAACAACAATATTAAAAATGGGTCACCTATATTTGAATAGGGAAGAAAACAATAATCACAAGTCTCCGATAATATTTGTTAATTGAGGCAAAGGTAACTATATGCAAATAATATTTAACTATTGTAACTGTACCATAGCAAGCACACTCATGCAGTTCATTAATTGGGCTTTACTCCAACGTAGCACTCGGAAAGCCTGAGAACTATGATGTGACCTAAAACTCTGTGCTGTGCATGGTTTGTACTAAAAGGTCAGTGTTGTGCAGAGCATGTGTAGGGCACCCATATGGGTATTTTTCAAATGCATCGTTAAAATTGATGATCATGAATGTTTCGTGATTAGCTTGCTGACTTGCAGAACAAATTAATATCTTAGTTGGCTGCCAATCAGGAACACATAGAGTCTGGTTCTTACCACATCATTCAGCCACTTTCTCATTGCCATTCTTGATAAGAAAGTCGTGACAAAACATGATGGATATCCCAGATGGGTGAGAATCTGTCGCAGCTTAGTGCGCATGTTGTGGCGCACTGTCTGTGACTTCATCTCACCGTCTATTGAGACCACGTAGCTGTCTATGTCCTTGACCCAATCTGGTTGGTTGGTAAGATTGTAACATGCCTAAAGTTAAAGTACACAGAGTTATCTTCAGAACAACTCAACAAGAGGCTTCCATGTACTCAGTACAGTGAAGAAATGTTCCTAAATAATTGCTGTTGAAATGATTGCCAAATGATTTGCTTAGTTTTGTCAATGTTGTTTGTTTTCACAGCGATTTCTGGTCCTTTTAATATGGGGTTCATTTTGTTAGGTAACCATTACATTTCATTGGCAATCATTTCAACAGCAATTATGCAGGAACATGCACATGACGCTCCATGCATTACAATCAGGTCAAGGTTTAAACAGGAGCCCTGGCAAGCACTCCAAAGGAAATTCACATATTAGCAACCACAAGAAAGCAGTTTTCTAGCCATGCTAGCATGGACACACATGCAGATTACTCACAGTGTCTTAGATGCACACTGAACAGTGGTCCCCATCTCCAGTTCCTATAGGCTTGACTTGAGCAATGATTAGCCAGACTTACTTCATGCCTGTGCTTATCCTATTGCTAAATGCTTGGAAGATCAATCACCTGCTTGGAATCCTTGGGCAAAGACACCTTAGCTTGACCGAACTGTCTCCAAGTGGCACTCTTTGCTCAACAGCATTCAGTAGCAGGCTGAAAAAGGAGATAGGTCATGTGTATTTACTTCATTAATTTAGTGGGTCCGTCATGAACCATTTCTTTGTCATCATACAGACAAACACAAACTGTTGAAGCAACCAACATTAAATGCAATAGCAAGTATTTGGTGGTTAGTAGTAAGCATTACATATTCCACTCATGGCATCACACCAACTCAAAATGATTTACATGCTGATCACAACACATAAACAACTCAGGAATAGCTGCAAGCTCTTCATGTTTAAGTGGAAAGCACACAAGGACTAGGTTAAAGAGAGGATAGCATTCATGAGAAAGGTGGATGCACCCTGTAATAACTCCAGTCACAGTGTAAGATCCACTCTTTAATCTGATTCCAGCAACAAGAAAAGATCCAACTGCACATCTCATGAATAAATTCAGTCCACCTAGCACTGCTTTACACCACACAACACCTGATGCTAATACCCCCTAGTTCCCATTACCAGAGGTCCAAGGCCACAACCAAATAGTTTCTACTATGAATGCTTGTTAAGCACACTGTCAGTTCATTCACACTCTCCTGATGCACTATGCACTGTGAAGGTATGTATGGTCACCTTACACCTTACAGATTTCATGACAATTTCATAAATATAGGCATAACAGCAACATCACTCTGCATGAGTGGTCATGGTTCTCCCCTCTTTTTATCCATGAACAGCTGTCGTTTATTTCTACTTACTTATGTAGTTGCTGTGTACACCATGTATATGGAACTTGTATTAGCGTGGAGTATTATCCTGATCAAGTAAAAAGCTTACCTTTGTCTCTGTGACCATGAAGGCATCTGGAGGCTGAGTGGTTTCTTTGGTATCTAGATCTTCAGGAGGTTGTCCTCTTGAATTAGGCTTTATATATATAATGACACAATTAAATGGTCAGGTTAAAATTCTCATTGGAGGTAGTACAAAAGAACATTTTTCAGTTGTCTTGCAGCTTACTGGAGTGCATGTAAAGGCCTGTCCCGAGGTCTCGCAAGAATCGTCCTTTCTCTATGGTCTTCACCTATCAACAATGCTGGCACCATCAATATCAGTGTTACAAAGTCATGCTAAACTTTGGAACAACATATTCATTAGTTTGCCGAATACAAGACATACAAAAAAGGACCATATGTATAACTGCTTATTCCCTCAACAGAACAAGAGCACCGACTGAATGCAAGGTGAGAGTTATTTGTTGAAGAAAGGAAACATTTTTATGTTTATTAGATAACTACAGCTTCCAGCTGCAAATGTCACACCTTGTCCATAGAAAGGATTGCCTCCCTCGTCTCTCTCCGCCTTTCCTGCTCCCTCCGCTGCTTTGCCTGCATCTTCATAAATCTCTGCCACCGTTCCTTCCTGGTGTCATCCACATCAACATGAATTGTCCTAAGGTGCTCTAGGAAGTGCCTTGGCTCCCTCTTCCATGTACACCCTGGTGCTGGACACTTGACTTTCACCAGCATGCGACCACCAAACCTTGCCTGCTGCAGTAAAGAAATTCCCTTTTAGTGTTGAAGGGGTCCTCTACCGACTAGAAAGCCCAGAAAGATCAATTGATATATTGTTTCTGTCATCCTATAGGAAAACTGTTTAAAAGGAAGGACATGCATTGACAGTGTTTCCTATTGCTCATTCAGCCAAACCACAAAAGCTAAAGAAATCAAAGCTGATATTCATTTTACCGGATCACGTTTCCTCAAATCCAATGAAGAGCATAACTCCTCAATCCCTTCCTCATCCATTCTGTGATAGTGCCTCAAGTGCCGCCTCATAGTTCTGGCAGCAATTTTGTGGCAGCCAGGCAAGGGACGCATGCATCTAATGAACCATGGCAGAACCAACAAAAGGGTATTACTCTAACTTTACATTACAAGCACAGTTATGTTTGTCAGATTTGCATTAGCAATTGCAAATTATGTAAACTTGCCTCTTCTTTTTCCCATCTTCTCCACACTGGTCTGCAGAATTCACCACACTGCATCATAGAAAGGTAGAATGTGTTCTGGTTGGTAGTTGTGTGTCTTAAATTATTAGACACTGTTGCGTCTTAATTTGGCTTAATGTGGCTCATACCGTCTTTCTTTCTCCGTCACTAATTCTGTGGCATTATGGTAGTAGTACAATGATGAAATGGTGAACAGAAAAACCTGCTAATAAATTTTTCAGTATTTCCTTGGTTGTGGTAACTCCCCTTGCAGGCTGAACCCATTTTATTGGCAACACACCTCCTTTTCGTTCACTCATATAGGGAGAAATGTTCATGTGCACACACCCAGTCATCTCCTTATATATGAATACAAGCAACAAACTCTTCACTTTCACATATCAATAGACATGCAAACTCTAGTGAATACCAACAACCACACAAACAAGCACACACAATTACAACACATACAAATACTTGCAAAATATATGCACACAAACACAAACAACAACACATGATATGAAGAGGATTTCCTACCACACCAGTCACAAGAAACATTTTCATGAGACCATTTTGTCAGAAATGCCTCAGGCTTCATCAGTCATAAGAAGGACAAGGAAGTACAGAAAGCTAGGGATACTTACACTATCATGCTGAGGGTGTGAATGCATGCTTCTATAGCTGTCAAAACCGTAGAAGATGGGACAGCACATTCCTAAGCAACGTGTTTCCTAATAGGAAGAGGATTTCCCAGCACACCATTCAACAAAAACTTTGTTTCATGAGACATTTCACCAGAAATGCCTCTGGCTTCATCAGTTGTAAGAAAGACAAGGGAGTAGAGAAAGCTAGAAAGACTTAAAATATTGTGCTGAGGGTGAGAGTGCATATTACTATAGGTGTCAAAACCGTACAAGATGTGACAATGCGTCTTATATTAATTAAGCAACGTGTTGCCTAATGTGTGTACATGCATGTGCTGTATGTATGGTACATTAATCATTCTGAGAGAGCAGTGGCCCCTGGAATGCTCTTACCAAGGGCCCAAGTGGCTAGCTGGCCTGTGTCCCCCACTAGAGCTCCCTGATGGCTTGAAGACTACCTTAGTCTACCTAAGAACTAAAACACGGAACTACAAGACAATCCCACAAGACAGCTATATAGAAGTCAACACTGACCTAAAGAACGGCGTTCCAAACTGCACTACAATCAACACAGTTATCACGACTTAGTTGCAATGCATACATCTAACCACATGTACACACACACATACACACACACATACACACACACACACACACACAAACCAACATACACATACAACACTGCTGCAAAATGAGTGGCAGTGTGTGGGAAGGGAAAGGAAAAACCAGAGGGGGCTGGGGACCAGCCATGAAAAGGTTTGATATTCAGGGCGGCAAAACCCTCTGGGGTTTCTGTTTTAAAGTGAAGCTGAGGTGAACTTGAGGTGAGTACTATGAAAACAACCCTATTGATTATAGAAAATGGCTGTAATTTGATTTGTTTGATTGATAAGAAGGCATATCAATTGTGTGTTAGATGATGACCCGGTGTATATGCATGCCTGATCGATTAGCCATAACAGGGTAGTAACTATTGTTTGGACTTTATGTACTGTTCAGCTGAACTGCGAAAGGTCTTGTCCGATTGTTTTTAATAAACTTGAGAGACGCCTCTGAAATTTCCTTAAGAAATTTTTTTTTTGGAGGAGAGGGGAAGCATGCACACTCACTGAAAACAACGTGAGAGTCCATTGTACCCCCTCCTTCTGATGCTTATGTGCACATGGGCATACATAGACAACATACAAACCCACATACAACACACACAGATGTAGATGCAAACACACAAAAGTGCTCAGTTTGAGAGCAATATCAATTTAAAGTCACACATATACACACATCACAATTTCTGTGCACAATTGACAGACTTGATCCTGGCCATTTTGCCCTCATTGCATTCATCTGCTTTTTATTTGCAATTGGTATGGACTGCCCAAGGCTAATTTGATTAGCCTCAGAATGTGCGCAGGTGATTACGAACAATACTCTCCACATCATAATGAACTAAAGCAATTCAATACACATGATGGAATAAAGTAAACTACAATTATTTTTATGTCACCAATTCATTCACTAATCAGTGCTGCTGATTATCTAGCCATCTGCTGGTGATGTACTTGCTGGTTTTAGACAAGTCTTCCTTCACAGACATGCATTGATAAAAGCACTTACAGATGGACAAAATAAATGGGCGTAACATACAAACAGATGGGTGCACACAGAAATGCACACACACACGCACACACACACACACACACACACACACACACACACACACACACATGAACACTAGAGCAAGCAAAAAGGAAGAGACTTGAGACCTAGAATCATCCAAACACTGAGTGTCAATAGGCATTTTCTGATTCACACCTCATGAGATAAAGTTGTAGATTAAATGAAGACCAAAGCTGGCCATGTGTAGTGAAAACGACAGAAGATAGTTTTAAGGTGATATTAGTTACTGTTCTATATATTGGATATGCAGTGGCAAGCAATGCAACAAAAGCCTATAATTATTATGCAAAGTGGCATGGCGTGTAATGCAGCCTCATGCTAGGTACATGCTGCAGCATAACCTTGAAAAACATGTACATGCATTTAAGGTGACAACTTGAATATCTAATGACTCTTTAAAGAAGTCAGTGAACAAATAATGCAATGGGGTAGTTGAAGGAAAGCCTTCCACAGTGAAATGAGAAATGCACAGTTGGAAGAATGTTGATGAGTGAAATAGCAGTTGAAAGAGACCTCCCATTTAGAGAGATCACGAATGGTTGAAAAGGGTCATTCAGATAGGCGAAGAGCCATCTTGAACAGTTTCCCTCCTGAACATCAGTACAACCAAATATTGTGCAGATTATACTCAAGGTAACAGTAAAGAGTATGTTAATGCACAAGGATAAGCACGGATAATTGATAAACACAGTCTAATTTCAGACATGTTTGGTACAAAACATGTTAAAATTTGTATATGGCATTTCTATATTTAGACATTTTGGCATATTAAGGCAGTAGCAATCCGTTTCATGCACGTGTAAAATGAATGGAAACATGACAGATGGGTGTACATCAAAATTTGGTATGGTGGGGTCTCAATTGAAATTACTGAAATGAAATGTGCCTGTTTGAGACATGCATGAAGGCCTCGGGCATGACACCGGCTGTATTGGTTGTAATAGAAATATATGTTTTATCATTTACCAACTGATGAAGGCAGAGGCATGTCTGCTGAAATGCCTTGGTAAAACATTTCTAGACTGGTGAGTTGGGAGCGCTTTTGAATAAATCCGAATAGTCAACACATGCTGCAAAACACCTAACCGATGTCTCCGCAATAGGCTTTTCATACTGTATTAAACCAGAGTAACACCTTCGCACAAACCATAGGGCATGCACCTGCCACCACAAATATACCACCAAGGTCCCATTAGCTGATTAACAATTGCCTTGTCTCCCATTAGGCAGCCTAAATGTGTGTGTGTGTTTATGTGTTAATGTGTGTAATAATACTAATAACATTAATATGTCAAAACTTTTATAATTCGACCAGCTTGCATGATTTTCCTTTAAAATGATAAGTATTTATTAAAAAAGTCAGTATCCCCAATCCTCTGTTAAGTTAATGGAGCTTTTCCTGAAAAAAGGGAGTATTTCTGTTGGACACTACTGTAGGTCAACACTGACCATTGAAAATTACATGCCTCCATGTGTGAGCATTTGATCTAACTGGCAATTCCCTGACAGAAAAGTATAGGCAAAGTCCTCTAGTTGAGGTTCGAGAAGAATCCTGGCCATCATATTATAATTAATAAGCTAACTGAACAATAGGCAGGAGTATCCTTTCATTCCTTGTTAACGTTCTCTATTGTAACTTATTCTGCATATAGGCAAACAAAACACTTCACAGCCATGCAAAGGAGATTGATTGGAAATACTTTAGCAGAGCCTGTTATATATAAGTTGTACACTGAGAAGAAAATGAAGAATGAATCTGATCTCTCCTGCTGGAATAAAACAGCTTATCTCGTAGATATTCATTTACTGAGTGAGAATAACTTTGCCATACACTTTATGAAGAGGAGATCTCTGAGTCAAGCCACAGCCATACGCATTCTGCAGAGAAGAGCTATTGGCAACATGGTTGCTTCAACTGTTCTGTTTAGGATATGCTTGCACACAGCACAAAGCAGGTGATCCAATGGATACAACAAGCGATCAGGGACAATCTTCCCTAAGATGACTGTCAGCTGTAGCAATCCTCAACAGCTCATTCAGTGCTATATTAGTGCCTGGCTCAGTCATATCTTCCATGAACGCTGTTGTCACAACTTTGCCTTCTGTTGGTTGGTCCAGCTACAGTATGGTACTGTGACTGCAGGGACTCATCAACATCCATCTCATCAGCAGCCGCAGCAGACCCTTCAGGTTGCACAGTGGTGGAAGAGCCTTCAGTGAAATCTCAGCTTTCCACATCATCAGCACTTTCATCTGCTCTCATTGACAGGCTTTTCCTAAAGAGGAAGCAGGCCATGTAGGGTAGAAGAAGAGAAAAAGGATGGTGATGATAAAGAAAACGAAAAAGACTACTAAAGGAAAAGAGAGTGAAAAGTCAAAGAGAGAGATATGTATGCTAGATCAAATTAAAAGATTAGAGTAAAGAGGATTAGAGACAAAAGGGATATTTATCATGAGAGAAGAAGCTACACAAACTGTTGCGGAACAGCGAGAGAGAACTTGAGGAATCAATGGGGTAAGGCAAGCTATTCCAAACTGGGATAGGAGTACAGAAGAATGAAGACATGTGGCGGGAACTAGAGGACAAAGGAAATTCTAAAGAATGGAGAACTCGAAGGCATCGACAAGAGTGAGACGCTGCTATACTTGGCAGCAGAGCTATCAGTTGAGGACGTCATTGGTCGTGCATCATCTTCTATAGCAGAAGCACAAAATACCCCGGCACCGCCAGCTTAGAGTTGGTAGGCAAATACATTATAAAGTTCCCAAACTAGAGCCTTTAAAATGTGACATGACTTGTGCAACTCACAGCTGGAACTTTTCAAGTAATTTGAAATCAGCTGGTGAAGCACCACTCTAGACGGTACTGCAGTACTTCAGGTTCAAACAGATGAATGCAACGTAGAAACATCTAACAACAGCTTATGGGAGGCCACAGCGGTGAGAGAAATCCTACAAAGAGCCGTCTTAGGTACAGTGTTTTGAATGAGCCACCGGTAAATGATGTGCTTTTACCATCGCAGATCCTCGTTGATGATGATTCCGAGGTGAACCCTGAAATTCCACTCATGGAAAGTGCTCACCACTCATCGTATTGGTGTCACACCTAGAATGTAGCCCAAGACAAAGCTCTGCAGATTTCACTACATCATAGTATCTTCAACTTTGTTGCACTGGCCCACTTTGATGCCCTCACAAGATCTTCTTGCATTTCACAGCACGGCCTGCAAATTTTGCCCCGGCGGTCCTCTCTGTACGGCAAGGTGTCATCTTCGAGTACAGTAACAGGGTGTTATGGCGTTCGTCTGCGTAATGATCGTTAGGTACTGGGTGAGGTGCGGATATGTGTGGTTGCTCTAAGCTGACTGGAGTTTACCGCATTGGCGGTTGCGTGCGTTCTAACGTGAGGTGTGAGTATGTGGTTGGTTGCCGCGTGGGTACGAAAGTGAGGTGTTGCATCGTGTGTGTAAATTAACAATAGAAAAAGAGTGAGAGTGAGAAGTTATTTGGTAAGAACGAAGAAAAAGTGATGATTTTTAACTAAAGAATTGTCTTCCACGGTAAGCTTCGCTCCAGGATGCCCTTGGCTCTGTTCATCGTCGGTCTCCTTCTGTCAATGTGGATCGCTTCCCTTATCCGTCGCTCGCTCGTTTTTCGTGCGCGGTCGATGCCGAACGAGCGACGGATAAGGGAAGCGATCCACATTGACAGAAAGAGACCAACGATGAACAGAGACAAGGGCATGGAGCGAAGCTCACTGTGGAAGACAATTCTTTAGTTAAAAATCGTCACCTTTTCTTTGTTCTTACCAAATAACCTGTCACTCTCAGCCAAATGCTTAGCCTGATCAGCGAATGCCGTAGTTGCAATGCGCTCGTCGAGCTCAGCATTTTCGTCTTTGAACCATTTCTCTACGACAAGGAATAGCCGAGATCGAAAAAAAAACAAAAAAATTCCTCGTTCTGTCGCCTTGGATGGGGAAGAAGCCATACCTTCTTGCCTTCTTGGGACAATTGCTGTCGTTTTGAGGACGACTGGAAAAGGAAAATATCGCTTTCGTTGCACGTTAGCGATCGCCCTTTCACTTGAAGGTAAGTTAAGCAGTGACATTGCCCATTTGAGGAAAATTTTCTTGTGGAGTGTTTGCTACAAAGGAATCGATTCCCGAAAGATGAAGAATTACTTTGAAGACCTGCCATTCAGCTATTGGCGGACTGTCACTTTCTAGAGTTCATTTTGTTAACTTCTTACCCAATCATTCAAACTCTGAGCAGCTGATACGGATCGAGGCTTTACGTCATTCGCATGTAGCAGGTGCTGGCCGGCGAAATCTTGCGAAACATGTGGCTGTCTCGGCCGAGCTCGATCTCGATTAGATGGATCGGCAAATAACAGTGCTGAAGAGCCGTGACCACTTAACGATCGTTCTTTCGCGCAGCCTCGTATAGTATCGTGCTTCCTGTTATGAATGTACGATGAACAAGAAGCAGACCAGTCTATTTCGTTAGCTTGCTGTGGAGCCAAAAAATTTTCCGGCAGCGCGAACACCAAACCTTCTCGATGCGAATGCCCAGGAATCTGATCGGGACAAACTCAGCTTCTTTGCAGCAAACATTGTCGTCGTCGTTTCACCGTCGATGAAGCTCTGCGAATTATGTTGGACGAGGACGACGAAGACTTCATTGGTGTAGAGCATCGTGGAGAGGACGTGAGCGGTGCAAGTAGTGAGGAGGAGGGGAATAGTTGTGCTGACGATGGCCATGGCGCGGGGATGGATGATAGCGCTGTGTTCGACGACGGCTCTACCGATGAACACTATCTTGACCAACACATCGATCCGCAAGCTGCTGCTGCAGCTACTGTGGACAAGATGACGGAAAGGCCGGCGACGGAGAAGACCAAGGAGCTGCTACAGCTTATTCCCGTGGTGGCGAAACGGCAGGTACTGGCGTACACCAACCAACAAGGCGTGTGTGTGGCTTTTGTGCAAATTGCCTTGAAAAATTCGATCTTGAAGTCGATACTCAATATGTGCGAAATGGAGAAATTGGAAAAAGAGGCAGAGGGAAAGATTTGCCTACACCTTCCAAAGTATACGAGTTTGTGTGGGTGCTTTTAGAACTGTTTATAATCTGGGAACAAAGCAGTTTGAGAATCTGCTAGTGCACCTGCAGGAGCATGGGCCAGTTCCAAGAATCCATAAGAATAAAGGCAAGAGGCCTCACAAAGTTTTGCCATTTGAAGATGTGAAGAAAGTAGTAGCTTTCATAGACAACCATGCCACTGTGTTTGGGTTACCACACCTGGCACCTTTACATGGTTGAGCCAATATGCCACCTGTGTTTGCCAGCATCTCAGACATATAAGTATGTGCATAGTTTCTATGTTGCAAGTTGCCAGCCTGGCCAAAGTTGTGCTGCAGGCATATCCTTGTTTTGTAGCATCTGGCACCAATGTCTTCCGCATATATGATTCATGACGCAAAGGGCTGATGTGTGCGATGCATGTGAAAAATGTAGGAGGAGGGTTGGAGAAGCAGTAAGTGAGGAAGCGAAGCTTGAGGCATCTGCTGCTCTGACAGCACACATTATGTTGGCTCAGCGAGAACAGGATTTTTATAAACAAAAAACAATTGATACAAGGGAGGAGTGGGAAGCACATCAGTGTACCAGGTAGGGGTGAAACGAATAGTCCGAATAATCGAATATGCCTTCGTTTACCCTGCCGGTAACGAACATATCATTGAAAACGAATATTCGTAATTTTGATCAGCACCCTGCCACAGCAGATACATGTGCGTAGATCTACTGGCCAGTGCGCAAGTACATTGATACGTACATAAGCCAAGTCGATGATATGGCATAGCAGGCCTACCTGTAGATCTACCCATCATTCATGCAAGTCCAAAGTCTCATCATAGAGAAGCTCTATGACTCAGACATGAGAACACCGTGTAGATCACGTGCACTGGAAGGGCATGTGTAGAGTATGATCAAGCGTGCGTAGGTTGTAGGCTACACATCTACATGACTGTCATTGTAGACTTTGTAGACAGTCTTGACCGGATGGTCAGTGGCAAGCAGCACAAATTTTTTACTTTTAGTGATCTTCACATTCTCTGCATGTGTGGTTTGTGGTCGAGTCGAAAGGCAGAAGCGTGGCTGCAGAGTTTCAGCGGGCAAAAAGATCGACAGTGTGGGAGTTCTTTGAAGGAGGTTCTAACAAGGCGAAGTGTAAACTTTGCGGGAAACAGTTGGCTTAATTCGGTGGAACTACAAACTTGAAAGAACATCTTCGTCGAGTTCACCCGTACACTCAGCCGAGCCTTGAAGAATCTTTTGCTGACGGATCTGACGGCAAGAAACGTACTGATTTAATGAAAGCCAGTACCAAGCCAATTGGACATTTCACTGGCTGTAGTCCATTCACAACGATTGTGCTCTCACAGTAAAAGCTCTCAGATTATGAAACTCATTGCCAACTGGGTGACGGAGAACATGCGTCCGCTGTATATTGTCAACGACAACAGCTTCGTGAAACTCCTGCACTTCTTGGAACCTGGATATCGACCACCGTCACGAATACACCTGGCAGCTGTCCTCAAAAAGCAGTACGCGCAAGCAAGGAACTCGGTGTTCTTCTACAGTGTGAAGCAAAAGGTATTGCATTGACTACAGACACTTGGATGTCGAAAGCCGTCCTCTCCTTTCAAACATTCACTGGTCATTTTGTCAGCGCTGAATGGAGGATGATCTCGTTCGTACTTGAAACATCGCACTTCGGAGGAAGTCATACAGCGCGGCGGATAGCAGACAAGATCTGCGCAGCAATGAAGAAAGTGCATCCATCCGAAAAAGTTGTTTGCAATCTGCAGGACGAAGCGGCCAATGCAGTGGCTGCTGGGTGCATTCTACAAGCTGAAATGACTTGGGCCAGCGAGACCTGCAGTGCACGCAAGCTGCAGACATGTATCCGTCATTCTATCAATAGGACTTCCCCTGTTGACCGTCTGCCTGCTGTATGCCAAAGACTTGTTTCGCATTTTAACCATAGCGCGCAACAAATGGAGCGTTTGGCGAACGAACAGCAAAGGAAGGCACCACTGAAGCTCATTCAGGATTGCAGTACTTGTGGGAACAGCAGTTACTCTATGTTGGAGAGAATTATGAAGCTCAGAGTTCCCCTCGGAAATGTTCTCGATGGTGACACAGCCACAGCCAGTGAGCGAACCCTCTTATTGAAAGAAAATCAGTGGACATAGGCCAGTGACCTTTTATCAGTATCGAAACCTTTTGAGCAAGCTACGGTCGTTTTCAGCTTGCCTATTCCCTGACTGTATCTTGCAGAACATCCTTAGGTTTTAGAAAGAAAAACTTAGGATGTCTTGTTCTTCTGCTTGGCTGCAAAACTCAGCCCTGCAATGCAAGGGCCTTTGCCCAAAGGAAGTCACACAAATGGCCAGCTGAGAGATTGTTGGGATAAAATCTGTGGGCGTTATGTTTCTTACTTTATCATGGTAATACAATGAATGTATCCTGTACTAGCAACCAGCGTACAGTCTTACAGAATATCTTCGATTGTTCATTCATTAAGGAAAAAAATATTCGTTAACATAAATCTAATGTTCGTTTCACCCCTAATAAGCACCATTTTTGCGTGAGCCGGCTCATTATTTATTCTTAAATTTTATTTATTATGTGGCATGTAGACCAGCTATATACTCTGGCCTGTGGCAGTTGCTATCATGGCCTGTTATGCGACTGTACACGCTGCGATTCTTCCGTCACGTTTTAACAAGTAAGGAAGGTTTAGCAGCACGTATTTTCAACAACGTGTACGCCTGAGCTGCAGTCCGGGTTAGAGTACATGCGTACGGCTTGCCTCAGACGGACGTTTTGAACGGCTGAGAGGCACTTCAGGCGTAGTGTGGTCCGTCTGAAAATAATCATGCAAAGCAATGTATTTTTCGACAACAAAGCGCAACAAATAGTGCAACAAATGACCTCTTCGACTTTCGACTGGCACGCTTTGACATGACAGCTGCGAAACTTGCCCAAAGGCAACTTTTCGTTTCTTTCTAGACCTGCATGACCACGTAGTTTCAACAAACGCGGTGCTAAACAACGTGTTGCAAAAAGTCACGACGTGCACGTGCATGGGAGGTCATCGGTTCATACGTCGAAGAAATACGAGCTGCTAAACCTCCCTACTGTACGCGCTGCAGCACGCGAGCTCTGCCCGCGCCACGGCTCTTTCGCACGCAGTGATGTACAATGTCATAGTATTAAGATTCATAGCCGAGGCCTAGGTCGTGACCAGCAAATCACAACCCGAGCCGCGGTTGTCCCTCACTTGAGCGCGACCAACGTCAGCGCGGCTCAATGCAGCGCATTTCAATACCGCCTGCCCCAACAGAGCGCACCCCAATTCAGCGTGACTCCATTTGGCGCAACATTAAGCCCAATGGAGCCCATCTCAATGGAGCGTACCCTAACAGAGCGCTCCCCAATTCAGCGCAGCTTTTGGCCCAATGGAGCGCCACTCAACGGAGCGCACCCCAACAATTTAGCCTCTCAGACATATTCTTGCCATGAAGAATCTTAGACGAGAAGCTCAAGTAGCGAAATAATTGTTGACGATCGAAGTAGAAGGACTGAAATACGCAGGTAGGCGATGGATGACACGGGCTAGCAAGCGGTAGAGGTTGGTAAAGTTTAGAGATAATCGCTTCAGCGTACTCCCCCTGTCCCGGCAGCGAAGGTTGTACGACAGTGTGAGACCCTGCGATAACTGACCCCAAGGTGGGGAAGGAAGCGACAGTGACCGATCAGAGAGAAGTATTACTCGAACAGGGAAGATTCGGCGAGTTATCCCCATGATCTTAATCCTTTTCTTTATCACGGTTGCTGCCAGAAAGCCTGCAGTCTTTACCGAGTAGAGCTCGTAGCCATCTTCCTGATAAATGTGGGCTTTTATGCAGACTACGCAGAGTCACGATAGGATTTGCAGACGCATATGGTCGAATTCGCAATGCCGTTCTTCAAATGGCCTGCTAATTCCACCACAACAATGTCAATTATTTTCTAAAGCTACACCAAACTTATCCACAGGGTTCTTTGGGAAGAAAATCTTTGAACATCATGTATCTTGAGCGGCGCTGAATTGGGAAGCGCTGATTTGGGGTCGCGCGCGACTCGCGTGCTCTTGAGCCGCGCTGAATAGGGGCTTCTCGTCGCTGAATTGGGGAGCGCTCTGTTGGGGCAGGCAGCCATTGAGATGCATTCCATTGAGCCGCTCTGAAGTGGGTCGCGCTCTGTTGAGCTGCGCTGAAGTGCGGACATACGCGAGCCGCGCAGTCGGAGGATGTGATGCAGACAGATCAGAGCAAGTGATTATTTTCGTCCTGAAATTGTGATGGAGTGCTCCTTGGAGTGACATGCGAACTTTTCCTCCTGCAGGTGAGCATGGATTTGTACATGTTGTGATTGTCGTAATTACATGTACGTGCTCAGCTATTCCAGAGTCGGTGAATGAGTTGCTGCTACCGTCATAGGTTCAATCGGTTCAAACGCTCTCCGGCTGACTACAAATATTTGCCAGTTCACTGGTATCTCAATGGTTTCTTCTGAATTTATCAAACATCTCCGCCTAAGAGACTGCGACTAAGCCAGGCAGGGATGGAGAGAGAGAGAGAGAGAAAGAGAAAGAGAGAGAGATCGGAGATAGATAAAGAGAGAGAGAACCAACCGAAACTTGAACAACGTAATAAAGGAGTAACGACACAGGTTTTACTGACTCGCATCACAGGTTTATAATAATTTCTGTTCTTTTTGTTCTTTTTTTTTCTTATTCATTTCCGGTTTAGTTGGTCTCAGGGTCACTGCTGGTGACATCATCATCTGGCTCACTGCTAGATCCAGCATGAACAAAGTTGTCATGTGTACTTGGGAGAAAGTTCACTATCACCATGATCTGTTTGATGCTTCGCCACCCAAAATGCAACAGAGTACCTTTCCAAAACTGCTCAATTTTGACCAACGGCTTAACCACGAAGCAGTGCCTGCCTTATGCTAAGCAAGCAGTCTAGGCAGAGTGATCATTCAGAAATACATTCAGACTTTTCTGAGTGTGTGAATACACTAGCATGGTCTCAGTGAACAAGAAGAAACTATAATACAACCACATTCACTTGATAAAATGGCAGAGCACACATTTTTTCACTTACTGCCAGTTTACTGTGACAGCTCAATTATCATGCGAACAGTTCAAACACAAACAACATATGCTGAGAAAAATGGTTCAAGCCTCTCCACACCCGAACAAAGTATAGAAGAGAGGAAACAATTAAAAATCGCCATTGTGGGTAGGCCCTGAAGGTGCTTTGGAAGGGCAGAGACAGTAGCAGATGAGTTGAGGATCGTAGATTGCAGAAAGGCGTTGGTAAGAGCAAATGGAAGGCTGGAGACTACGTGTTGTCTTAACTGCTACTATGGGCGAGGGGAATGCTACTCCTTGGAGATGTTTAGGCACTTTCTTGTAGAATAACTTGTAGCCTAGAAGGGCTATTGCTAACTGTCTCCGCGACAAAAGCGAGTGCAGATGAACAGTCGAAAGGAGTTCACTATGCTTCACAGGTTTATACAGGCTAACTCCGAGAATTACCCTCGCTGCACGCCGTTGAGCTCGTTCCAAGCGATCGCTCTGCTGTTGGGAAAAGTT
>JAOWAW010167175.1:0-29641 GCA_028565695.1 Nicola tetela
CACTGTAGCACACTCATTGAGTTAATCAAATCATTTTCTCTTTTTTACCGGCTGCAGCACACAGTGGATTCGAACCTGTGGTGATCCAACGCCTAGCTGAATGAAAATCACATGATCTTAACCGCTCGACCAATCCGCCAGCTCAAAAAAGCTGTCTCTTTCGATGTTCTTACATGTATAATAAATCCTTGGCCTCGCTCAGGTCATTGCCTCGGTAGGCTACAACATCGTAGTCACTTCGTAGCGTCTCACGCAGCGGATATAGGATCGTATCGAGGGAAAGTCACAAAGCGCGCCATGAAACCGGCTTTTTTGAGCTGGCGGATTGGTCGAGCGGTTAAGATCGTGTGATTTTCATTCGGCTAGGCGCTGGGTCACCACAGGTTCGAGTCCGCTCTGCGCTGCAGCTGATAAAAAAGAGAAAATGATTTGTTTATGATTCTCTTGGCAAGAATTCTCTTTCGACATTCATTGAGTTGATTTTTCCCTAGCAAGCTTTCATGCATTATCATGAGGGGAAATACAAGCACAGAATAAAGGTGAACGGCAAAGACTATCAGTATAAGAGTCAACAAAGTGAGAACAATATATAAATATAAATATAAATATGTATATATATATATACATGTATATCAAGAAATACGGAAAAGAATATTAAATATTGAAAACTCGAATGACACAGGTGAAGATGAAAAATTCAGGCCAGAATAAGGTCCCTGGTTTGATTCCTGGTTGGGGAAATGGTCTGAATTTTTCGTCTTTGGCTGTGTCATTTGACTTTTCAATAATTAATATATATATATATATATATGTATATATATTATAATAGATATAAGAAGAAAATTCCGACACGTGGAAAGATATAAAGATGCACACATAAATATTGTAAGCTCTAAAATGTTCTTTATAATTGCAATAAGGCACCATGGTCGGACAAAAAAAGGCAGAACAGTGCAAATTACTCGAACTTTCACAAGCCATAACTCCATCAGATCCTAACCAATTCCTATGAAGTCAAAACTGGCCATCATCCCTTCAAGATTCCTTCTGTCCTGCAAACAACCAAGGCAACCATCGCCAGCTTTCATTTTTCAGGCGCTTGAGCTTTATTAATAAAACAGAAAATGTACTGATGGCCCGGAGTTCAGTAACAGTCCGGCTGCCTCTTTATCAACACAAATACAGCAGGCAACACAGTGATTTCAAAGTTTATTTTGTAAAACTGTTGACACCGGCAGCTTTGAGAGACATGATCCTTACCTTTGGTTGACTATTTCTGGGTATGCCTGGTAGAGTGCCCGCACGCAGCTAGGTTCCGTGTTGTTGATCGTCCAGTGCAAAGGGGTTTTGCCTTCGATATCCACAGCGGCCGGGTTAGCACCGGCTGAAAAAAAATTGAAAATCGCCACTGTAACCATTGTAACAACCTGCATTGATTTTGTGTCTCACAGTTGGGAAAATTGAAAGAAAAAAATAGCTTAATTTATCTGAAATGGTGCCGTCTTAGGCTTGTTCGACCGTGTAGCTTCGTTTCGAAGGAGGCACGGCCCCTCGTTAGTATTAGAGTCGTTACCTCTGATCAGTAAGCCAATATGCTGCGGGCGGCAAGCATGCGCAGCTGCGTGCAATGCCGTCATGTCTTCATTGTCGACCATATCCACGTCACCGTGCACAACACTGCAAAAAATAGTAATTTCGTAGCAAATCAGCGATAAATTACGACGAGAACTTACTTATTTTTAACATTTGAGGAACTTTTGATTATGTTAAGCGCTGTAGACTCACGCTTCTTGAAATCTGGGCTGCGCAGCATGACTCAGGGGACCATAAAATAAACAAAAATGAAAGTCCTTTTCGATTTTAAGCCGAGTGACCAGCCAGAGCCTGCCTCATGCAACTAAGTAGACTGAAAAGAAAAATGTAGAAAGGAGATAAGTTTCAAGTCAAGGGATCTTGAAAGTGGGTTTGGAAGACTTTGCTTCACGCGCGCAGGTAGAAGAAAAAAGAAGGAGTCCACCAAAGAAAAGTCTTTGGAGGTAACGGGATTTGAACCCGTGGCCTCTCGCATGCGAAGCGAGCGCTCTACCCCTGAGCTATACCCCCCGCGCACGGGCTCCTTCGGGTCCGAGTTTCTTTCACTAATGATTCAGAAATACATACAATTCTATCAGAGCCTTGAGCAAACTGTGGTTGGACTTAGTTTAGCCTATGACAGCCAGCGTAAAGTAGAGGACGGTCTAACATTAGCGTGTTTTTAGTAAGAATAAGGTAACCATAGTTTCTTTGTCGCCTTGGTCTTGGTACGTGAGGTGATGATTAACGTTCGCCGTCGTACTGCCCAACATCTATAAAATAAAATACCGTGTGATAATCATTAATTTTCTGCTTGTCTTTTTGATGAAGGTCCCAGTGCGAGGACCGAAACGTCAATAAAGAATAATCTCGCTGGAGTTTGTGAATTGTATCTCTGATTGAACTTTTCCCAACATGATGTCGTAGAAGGACATGCAATTCTATTTATTGTGATTCTGCACCCGGATCGGTCAATCGACCATTTGTAGCTGTAATTTTGCACTTACTTACCGGAGCGAACGTTGCCAGACCCTCGCCAATCGATAAATCGTTGACGTTAGAAATTCCCTGGAACAATGTCCGGAAGAGCAAGCACTAGCATCCCCCCCCCCCCCCGGGGGGTGCCAATATGAAATTGCTAGAAGACGACTAGAAATCTTACCCCGGACCCGGTGACCCCCACGTGAAGCTGCAATCAGGTGTAAGCTTACATTCAGAACTCACCTGCAGTGGCGGAGGAGCACCTGTAAGCATTTTGTACTAGACGGGTAAGTGGCAGTATGCAAAGGTGAGCGGCCATACTTGTCCCTGTGCAGAAACAAAGAAAGCCGATAAAGGGAAGAAACCTAAAGAAAGCCCCTCTCTAATTCTTTTGTGTAGAGAGTAACTCTTCACATACGGCCACAGGAGCAAATCTCGCCCCACCAGGTACAGCGGCTGGTAAAACTCAGTCGAGTCAGTTTGGAATTTAGTCAGGTATTGAGGGTTGTCTGTGCTGTTCTTCAGCCGGTTACAGCTGGCTAACATTGAAATTATCACGACTTCAGATTTTCACCTTGCTGCCCAGTCGGCTGCAGCTTCGATGAGGAACTTCAGAGCTCGATGTTTACCGTAGAAAGCAGCGTAGTGCACTGCAGTATGGCCTTCAGGGTCAGCCTGCAGAGAGCGCAGAGGAATAAAAAAATGTATTGGAAATCCTGAGCAGGAGGAAGGCTCCTCCGTTCGTAACATATGGTTGACACAAGGTACTGTCTGCGTGGCTAGCCTTTTCAACATCACTTTTACTGGCAAACTTAGGAAGTCATGAGAAGGTAGGATAGTTTTGCCCTCTATCCAGCTTATGCCTCTTCATCATGCAATATAAAGGTCTGCAAAGAGGGTTTTTTGCATAGGCTGTTTATCGTAGTACTAATACTAATTCCTCTACCCTAAAGTTAAAGGAGAGCGTGTATACAGAGAGAGTTTTGTACCGGTGGTTGGTTTTACAGTCCGACGAATCATGGAGGAAACAATTTATGTCATGACAAGGAAATGTTTGACGATTGTTGGTTGTTTGCGCGCAGAAGTGACTTGGCCCGGGAATGGCCATTGCGGTCCAAGTGCAACATCATGCTAAACCTCTGTAGAAGTCTGGAAATAGACTTAGAGTTAATGGATTCGTCCTAACTCCTGCTCTGTAGTGAACCGCAATTTTCCAATTTAGCCAACTGTTTAATATCTTTCTTCCTTGACCCGGTTGTTAATTCTAAAGTCCACAAAATTCGCGTCTGTCGCTGCCTGCTGATATTTTTCCAGAGCTGCAACTTGAATCAGGACTTGATTGGCAATAATTCCCCGGGCCTTAAACAGAATTTCTCAGCCATAAACCAGAGGAATAACAGGACAAAAGGACGCGAAGAAGACGTATTGAGGGGACTAGAAGAAGTAAAAAACCTGCTGAGAAGGAGAAAGAGAAGACTAAAAAAAAAACGTTCTTTTGCTGACGTAAGCACTTACCACCTCTCGTCGGGCTCCGCAGGTCAAGAGCATGTCTAGACACGGCTTCGAATCAGCAACCGCTGCGTACATCAGCGGACAACGACCATACACATCATAAGTATTGAGACCTTCGTACCCAAGCTGACCTTGCCGCTCGCTGTCAATCTGTTGAGCAAGGGAAGAGTCAGCCAGATGACGAAAACGTCAGCATGGAAATGCTCTCGGCTTAGAAAATAATCAATGTTGAATGGGACAGATCTTATTTTAAAATTACTTTCCCTTATCGTGACAGGTAAGGATTTATGTCTAGGGTACGGCTGATAGAATGTATGGCGTGTTTGCGAGCGTGGAAAAGGTAGCAGGAAAACAGATGCGACTCTCAGCTTATTCTCACCTTGACAATGCTCACGACTGCCACGTTGTTGCCCTGAGCGCACGCTTTATGCAATCCGGTCAACTGACCACTTTTGAGCACTGCAGCAGAAATGGATTTTCGATGGATTAGTCGCAATCAGGATTGCAGGCTTTGATTGACCTGGAATCGGTTTGGTGAACTTTAGCCCTACTGTGAATTGTGCACGTGTAGAGTGGCTCTTGACAGTCACATTATATTATGGTTGCCATTGTTTTAAAGAAATTATGGCCTTCTACTTATCCGCCATCTACTCTCTCTCTCTATAAAAAGCTAAGAGAAACTGTTGCTGCGTCTGCGATGCTAGTGATAAGAACAGCAGGTTGTGCTAGAGCAAGAATACTGCTCCAGTACTCAATTGTGAATTTTAGAGGTGTGGTTCTTGGCACATGCGCGTGTATCTTTCATTATGTTGCATCGCAGAGCTACTGATGATCGTCAGAAGCGGTATGTCTCCCTTGAAGAATGATGTACGCATGCCGTTGTTGGTGGTTGGCTTGTTACAGAACAGAAATAAGCGTGCAGAATGACTCTACATGTAGCTGATTGAAAACGTTTACGGTCAACCCATTAATGAGGCTTATGAGGCGCAATGGTATTCTGATCGTGAGGCAAAAGAAGCCTTGTTTGTATTACGCTGCGATATCCTTTGGCTATGCTTAAGAGAAAAATATCCCGATGACCGGCGATGATCATGAGTGAGCGTGCCACGCCAGAACAGGAGAGCACAACAGCCTGTTCCAAGCTCACCTTGCTTTAAGAATTACACAACAGCCTGTTCCAAGCTCACCTTGCTTTAAGAATTCACCTTCGTCTTCATCCTCCCCCATGGGTCCCGTTAGACTGATCGTGCTTGCTGCTCTTTGAAGCTCGGCCGGCACGGCGCCACCGCCGCCTGATGTTGCCGTGGTGCTGTGCCAACACTCCATGGCCGCGTCGGCCTGCCTCGCCACCGTAGAAATGCTAGAAGTTGGTCTGTATGCTCGACCGATCATGGCGCGACTTGCTTGCTGAGCTAGAGAGGATCGTCGGCGAACTGACATTTTGGCAGACTGCTGAGAGGCTTTCGTAGCTATGATTTTGCCTCGAGTCTTACGTTCTCGGAAGGAAGGCCAGCGGCGTCAATTCACACAGAGGTACACGTATATCTAGAATGCCATGACTAATGACAAGATGAACAGCATTGTCAAGGCTCTTAGCACCGTGTTCAGAGCTATTAATCGTTCCTTTTCTTGCTCTATTAGAGTTTCTTCAACAGAGCGATGCACATTCAAATCAGCCGATGAGCAGTCGCATAAACAAGTAAACGTAGTGGGCTTAGGCCGCACAATCTAGCTATGGCATTGTGACGCCTTCCAGGGTCGTCAGGCGAGTTACCATGGTGATTCGATTTTGGAATACAGATCTATTATACTGTAAGTTCTCGAGTCGGGACCTATATACATGTATGTATATGGGTCCGGGTACTAGTAAATTCAGGTTTAAATTTGGATCCACGTACAGTCACGTGACCACACACACACAATCCAATCCATAACCTCTGATGCTAACCCTAATCAGCGGTCGCGCGACTGTACATACATGTGCATGTACGTGCGTGGGTGGATACAAACCTGAATTTACGGATTTTCATACGGATGCGTATCTGCATGTCGGGATGCATGGGAACAATACAGGCATCTACCCGAGACATGTAGACTACAGATCGGAGATGATTACCGCACGCATCTACGTACATGTACATACATGTATGTATTCACGAGTAACTACGTGTAGTTTGCACATGAGGCTGCGCTCCTATTTCCTCTGGACGCGACTATCATGTTAAATCACTATGGCCGAAGGAAGTTAAACTCAAGAAGATGAAGAAAAGTTCTGTGCAAACTTTGTAGAATAACCGGGCTGAAGACGGCTTCGTGGTAGTCAGCGGTAATGCCGCATGTGCATGCAATCATGGGCCACATTTGCAACGGTCAACCAGAACATGGTCAGACAATTTCAAGGACCAAGCGAACTGTAACGCTCGGCGTCAATCACCTGTACGCGTGAGCAGCAACAATGTTCAAGCTTCCTAGATGTTCAGTGTTTGATGGGAGGAGAAAACTTGTGAAGAATGCCACAGAGTCAGTTGTTCCTAGTACTGGCCACCTGCTAACGGACGATTGGGAGAGAAACACATGGAGCAAATCATGAACTCTTGCTACACCACAGCTTCTCGAAAGTATCAATACTGCAATGCAGGCCGGCTGTGTAAATCGACTTGCGCAGCTGTGCAAACTGAGAAGGTTGAATTCTGCTGCCGGCTGCCATTAACCATTACTTGCATTGCTACTCAATCGCAATCCGTTAGAAATAGGTCGTCAGGTCGCAAACAGAAAGAGCCCTAGATGACCTGGGCTACGTTGCCTGTGACTCGCGGCTCCATAACCGTCAACAAGCATGTCCAAGTGCATGGGATATCTCGCTACTAATTAGATAAGGCGTCTTCCTGAAACGCGGCTGAGACAGCGTTGAAATGCGCTCAGTTTCCGTAGTTGTCATCAGGTTTCTGAAGTGATTCTCGTTGGCAAGCACTGCGTCGGCTACTAAATTACTGCACATGTATAGTCATATAATACCAGTTTATACGGCTGCTATTAACATACTTCTTAGCGTATCAGCCCACTGAGCGAAGGGGTGGTAGCCATGGGGGTTTCAACATACCGGTATCGCTGAGGAAGTTATTTCTCAGATTGTGTGATATTGATTGTCATAGGGAAATATCATCTACTGACTCGTTGAAAAGAAAACTGCAACGGTTCTCAATATTTCGTCATCAAGCATAAGAATGAAAACAAAGAGAACGCTTGAAACGACAGGCCGGAGTGGCTTACATACTAGTACGGGAGACCAGCTACGGCAGACTAGCAGTGGCTTGCATACTACGGCAGACCAACAGTGGCTTGCATACTACGGCATGACCGGCAGTGGCTTACATTCTACTGCAGACCAGCAGTGGCTTGCATACCATGTATGTGGCAGGCCAGCACACTACAGCAGAGGGACTGAGAGGACAGTGTAGAAATGCAGATGTCTGAGGCCTGAACTGAAAAACTGAAACTGAACAAATTGAAAGAATTTGGAGTTGGATAAATTGAGACCTGTAAAATGGTGTATATACCTGACATAGGTGTAAATTCACCTGCGAATCAGAGAGAATGTCACAAAACCCCACTCCACCGCCATCTTTCAATGTATAGGACCATATGACGCTGTGGGCCGTTCGTTTTCAATGTAGAACTACGCATTGCTACTGAACTTTATACTGCTCTACAAATCTAGGCGCACGACTGTTTATCATTTAGTAATTACCAGTCGACAGAGAAGATCGTTAGCTGCATTTTGGTACAAATTTGAAGTCGCTGCTACCAGGATAAGGTCACCATTTTCGACTCACGACTCACAAAATTTTAGGCTAAAGCAATCCCGGTTTTTTGATACTTTCCCGATCTTTCAGGGAAGTCTTTCGCGCTAGTATTTCGGCGTCTTCGTGAAGAAACCACAGACAACGGCGGGGCTTCGAGGCTACCAGCAAGTAGCGCAGGGGCCTTTGCCTTGCTCAAGCTCTTGTCAGAGCTCAAAAATGGCGAGGTTGTTTCACTTTTCGGAGTTGCAACGACCAGGTCGCTTCTCTGCAACATCTGTCGGCAATGAGTGGGTGCACTCCGCTTCCGGTACGCGACTGCTACCTGGTTTCAGTTCACGTACCGTGCACACCAATAAATCAACGGGAGACCCACAGTACAAAAACGTGTTCTGTGAAGTTTTGGAGCACGACCCACCGTCCAATTTTTAGGATCACATTAGGAAGTCCAGATGTACGGCTAGAGCCGCATGTGATCGCTGTCATAGCTAGTGGCTTGAGGCGCTTTCTGTGCTACGGCCAGTAGTCGAGATCAAAGCTCACCCTGATATATCGCTGTGAGCTCGATGCACATGTGGATATATGGCCATTTTCACATTTGCAGGCCCAATGAAAGCGGACTACGTACAGTAGATTGTCGGCTATTGTGCATATGCGCGTTGTGCGGATACGCCGTTCAAACGTTCCTAGCCTCAATCATGAAGGAGACATAAGTAGGCCGTATACAGGTAATAGTTAAGATGAGGATGCCGGCCGATAGCTGCCAGATGACCACAGACGCAATCCAAACTAAACAAGTAGCCAGCAATGTGAGCTTCTGGCCGAAACAGAGGTCAGCAGCTGGTAGACAAACGGAAAACCTTGCTCGTCTGGCAACGTCATGGTTGACTCGGTGAACTAGACTGCTGGACAGCATTCGTTCATTACAAGTGATTACCACACACAGCCTGATCAATCAGCCATGGATAGCTAGTTTTATTCAGAGAGCTAGGGATAAGCTTGCCTTCGCTGAGCGGCCAGAGTGGGATAGTGCAAACGTTAGCACTCTCTCGATGAGAGTTCTTGCTTAGCATGAAACGGCTTTCCTTCGTACAGGCTTTGGAACTTGAAAACGATTTAACTGATTATCAGAAAATAGACAGTCCACTCAGACCTGAAGTCGGAGCAAGACACGCTGGCAGACAGTGCAGAAATCTTGAGTGTGGGCTGAAACGTTGCCGCTCTAAACACCACCATCAACAATAACGGCAGCAGCAAAAAAAAATTAAAGCAGGTTTGGCAGTATAGCTGCTCTACCTACAAAATGTTAACGGACATGGACGTTGACGAGCTCCCAAAATGCCCTGAAATGTCTCCGGGGCCAGAAAAAGGGTTTGATGCGATCGAAGACAGCCATCGCGCGTTTGAGCTTTCTCATGGCGAGTTGGCTGTTGCTATCCTTTTGGAGAGTCATTCGGTCGCCTGTCACGATTTATGTGATGTTGTCCTTTCGGCTGTTAAACAAAATAATCCAAAAAACTGGAAAGAGAA
The DNA here is from genome assembly GCA_028565695.1 of Nicola tetela. Taxonomy (NCBI): domain Eukaryota; kingdom Metazoa; phylum Porifera; class Calcarea; order Clathrinida; family Clathrinidae; genus Nicola; species Nicola tetela. Next base: position 9,396 of record JAOWAW010167175.1, read on the forward strand.
GGTCTTGCAGTGTTTTACGGATTCTCTCCGGTCTCACGTAAAAGAAAGTCTGGAGACCATCTGTCCAATTACGGATCTTTACGTCATTCTGAAAACCCTTAGGTATCGAATTCATGATGTGGCTATATTCTGTGGAGGTCGTCTTTTACAGACCCGTCAACAGGAGCGGTTGTGTTTACGAGTTCAGGGAGTGGAAACGGCCAGAAACTGGGCCTTTCATGGCCTAACTCTATCCATAAGAGAGGTGTACACGAGTATAACACTTCTGCTGTGGATTTTTGAAGCTCTGAATGTCAGAGGACCACCTCTTACAGCGCTTTCTGGACTACTGCACTACGCCCGTCGCCAATTATTGGATCATTGTGACGATAAGAAGCATGAGGCGCAGATGAACAGTTACAAGTTTTCATTGAAAACTTTGCAACGGACACTACTCTACAAATGTTTTGAAGAATTTGAAGAAAAGTTTTGTAAACTTTTTCATGGCAATGGAGACCGCTTGATAGCTTATACTCAGAAAGTAGAAGCAAGTTACGAGCATATATGTGATCTCTCCAGACTGGTGAAAGCCATCAAGCAAGAGATCAATAAGCCAAAGAAGGAAAGGTCAGTTTTCCTGCAACAACAGCCAAATCCCAAAGTGGACTGCACTGCAATTTGCAAGAATATTTTAGCATCAAGACACAAATTAGCTCACAACGAAGAGCTAAGTTCAGAAGATATCACTGATGTTATTCAAAATATTTCTAAGCTCTTCGTGGCATTTTCGTTGAAAGATAAGTGTGAGAAAGTTGGCTTATATGTTGACAGGTGTACTTGTTTGAAAAGTATGAATATTGAAGCCTGTGCTGTCCATTTGGTAGAACCTAATCTTGAAACAGAAAACACCCAGTGTAGTGCAGACGCTCGGCAAAGAATTCTTCTCCCAAGAGCTTGGCCTTTTATCGGAAGAGAAGAGGAGATGGACTCAATAATGAAATTATTTAAGTCATCAAGTCAAAGTGTGGAATGCCAAAGAGCAGTTGCTGTAATGTTGTTTGGTCCTCCAGGAATTGGAAAGAGTTTCCTGGCGATGGAAGTCTGTTGGCGGCTGAGAAATCTCTATCCCAGGCAGGCATGGGTGAGTTGTTCAAGTGTGTGCGAGCTTGACCAAGATTTGAACTCCAGCAATTGTTCTCAATGCCCAGAAAACTGTTCTCTCACAGTCGCAAGCATGTTTCCAAACTGTGAAATGAGGACTCATATTAAAATGGGGGAGGAGTGCTCTGGGCCAATGTCCACACATGTCACTTCTACTGCCTCACAAAACTGGTTGTACACACTCGATGATGTATGTTTATCTACCCTTGATCTTGTCCAAAAGATATTCATAAAGAAGCACCACCGCTTGATCATTACGACGAGAAGCTCTGTGGTCAAGGACATTCTTCAGCGAACTCAGGTTGCACTAAAGATAGTCAGGCTTCCGGAATTCTCAACAGCAGAAAGTTTGGAGCTTATCAGGATGAAGACTATGAAGTTTGATTCACAACTGATTGATCAATGTTTAACATTGGCCAAACAGGCAGTGAACACAGTTTTGGGCAACCTCCCATTGTGCGTTAGTATTTATTCAAACTTGTTGGCTGTAAAGTTCAGTAAACACAGGTCAGAATGGAATCCATTGAGTGTTGGATGCAGGTCCTGTCTGTCTACGTGGAGTGGTATGGAAGAGGAGTATGGAGATCGATTTCATGTGAGAGGTCTGACAGGTGTTCTGCAATCAGCTGACACATACCTTAATGACCATCCCCTGTCTGTGTTTCTACTGATCAAAATCTGCGTATTAAACAGAGAGGAAGTTTTGTGGAAAGTTATAAGTGAAACAATTGATTGCACTGTAGCTCTGATTGGTTTGACCAACTTAGGGAAATCTTCTGCATGTGTGAAGAACGTCTTATGGAATCTTCTTGAAATAGTTGATTGGCTCTTCTCAAAATATGGCCAGAGTACATTGGAGACCTGTCGAGATGCCTTAGAAGTACTAGGGCTTATCAGCTGGGATAGTGAGAGAGCCACTGTTGGCATTCACTGCTTAACTCTGAAATGTGCATGGAAGATGTTGGAGAGCAGAAGGTTCTACCTAGATTGTATTGTTGCTGGCGCCCTTGGAAAATGTTCGGAAGAAGCTGAGATCATAGTGTCTGCCAGTGGTCTTTGCGAGTATATGACTGGTGGGCTGCTGTTGCAGAGTGTTTATAGATGTCTACATCTTTTGGACGCTAACAAAGTTACCCCTGAGAATCTCAGGGTTGAAGAGCACTTAAATGTGTTTGGCATTCTTGAAACCCTCGTTGAAAATGAGTATCCTCTTTCCATCTTAAGAAACATTTTCACAGCTCAGCAGTTTACTAGAATACAATCTTCAGTCAATGCTGCTTTACCCCCTGCTATGTTAATGTTAGGGCTTCCAGTATCAGAAAGAAACATTGTTGCTTATGCAAAAGCACTTGGAGAAATTCCATTCCAGGTAGGACTTCATAGTATGTCTCAAAAGTCGGTGAGAAAATTTAGAAGCTTGTATGGTTTAGAAAGACAGACATGCTTTCGTGATGCCTCACGATTGCCATCTCCACCGCAGGAAGTGTTTCTCGAGCTAGGGAGATACTTTGGCCCAGGGTCTTATCGCATGGCATTTTACCATTGCTTAATAGCCCAAGAAATGGAGAGAAAAGGAGGGTCTCTTCTGAGAAATCACTACTTATTAAAATCTTGCATAACCTGTCCACCATTGCAGGCTACTATAGGGCAGCTCAGAACTAATTTACTCAACACCAAATCTGCACTGCTTGCTCTTGCTTTTAACCACCGGGCTGGGGTTGTCACGGAATTGCCTTGGCCTTCTGACAAGGAGGATACCTGGTACATTCTTGTCAAGTTTCGACTGATAGACAAGTTTGAACACGGTGATCCGATTGACAGGATTACGCTTGAGGCCGCCTTAATGCTTCTTTATACATGTCAACTGAGGCAGCTGTTTTTTGCAGAGAAGATTAAGTGTCTGCGAGCCAACCAGATCGAAGAGAAGGCAGCGCAAATCGCAAAGTGCTACTGTTTTCTTGACAGCGCGGAGAGAGAGGGTAGGCTTTGGCACAATCTGCGCAAAAATGGACGTTTCCTCAGAGCCTTGGTGAAGGCCTATAATCTGCTAATTGAAGAAACCTTTTACAGAATGGACAACACGGTGCATGTTAAGGTCAAGAGATTAGTCCAACGATTCTGGATGAGTGGAGTAGTTGTGAATTTCATTGATACTTGCTGTCGGATTGCAAATTTTCTTGGTCACTTTTCATTGACTGCGTCCATCACAAAAAGTGTTTGTTCAAATGTGGACAATGTCTTATCAGCACAGCAGTTATTGGAAAAAGTTTCATTGGAGTTAAATCGGGAAGATTGCGAGATGTTAAGTGGATATTTCTTTTCCAACCCCAAGTTTCTGCTGCTCAAAGTTACATCTCATCTCTTTACTACAAAGGACCTTGAACGGGCAGGAAGCCTTTTCCTTCGCCTTTTGATTCTGACACATGGCTGGCATAAGCACAGAGATTCTTTATCTGTAATCGGGGGTAATGAGCAGTGTCCGATAGGACTCATCAGTGAAAACATGTTTTGTGGTGCTTTTCTGAGAACCGTTGACGAATATGACATAGGGAAGACGATAAAAATGTTGACAGAAGAGGCCAGTACACCTGGAACATGGAAGCAGGTCTTGCAGATCATCTCTAAAAAGCTAGAACAACTGTTGGAACACGTTGATCTTCGCTCCACATACACACACTTCAAGGCCGCTAGCAATGCTCTTAAGAAAAATCAGTTAGAACTGGCTCAAAAAGCAGCGCTAAAATGCTGGAGAGACATTATCCAACTGATGATATTCTTTCACCCGATGGAATGGATTTTGCCCGATGTGTTTTTGGTGGTGGTGCTGGAGATTGCTGATTGCCTGAAACGAGTTTATTTTGAGAAGGAAAAGTACAACACCGCCGAGTGGTTTGCCATGTTTCGAGTGAAGTTGGCAGAAGGCCGTCACTGTCTATACTTGTCGACCAAATATGGTGTAGAATATGTTGAGCTCCTGAAGGAAATGGGGCGGTTGTCAGAAGCTCTAGAACAGTGTTACATTGTGGAACGTAACTTGAGAGAAGAGTTTGGAGATGACTACTTAGAGTGGCTTCCAGCTGCGCCCAAAGCAGCAGCTCTTTGTCACGAATTGGAGCAGAGTTGCAATGGTTCTGTGGGAAACCCAACTGCCTCGCCGGGGACAGAAAGGTCAAGTCATTTTACAAACGTTTCCAAATGTTGATGCAGGACAGATGATGCACGGAATCGTGCACACACCTGATCATTGGAACAAACTCATTTGATGTTTCTATACTCATTGAAACTGTACCCAAGTTTCATTTAGAAATTGAAAGTGCTTGAGTTTGAGGTGATCATCTCTATGTTCACCTTCCTTCGTTGGCAAGCTTAAAAGATTTTCAAAATTTCGACTGAGGGACATCTGGTTTGTGCTAGTAGCAGTTCCGCAATTGCAAGGCTTAATTTAGGAACACTCTCACGAAGTTTACGTATCGTAGGTTGCCATGGTTAGCAGTGGATCCTCCACGCACTGCTGTAGTAGAAGTTTCCTAATTTCTAATTCAGGCTAGGCAAGGCCTAGGGCTTAGGCAGTCTCATGCGGCGACAGCAAACTCTTATTACATTTTAACGAGAATAGCGGTACTAATAATATTGCAGTCGTCTGTGTACCTGTATATAAACCCACCCGAGAATACACAGCATACCTGGGCTAACCCGCAATTCCTCAGCTTCCCTTAGCAAACGATACCATGTGGACACGCAAGAACTAGCTTCTTCGGCAGAGAGCCAAGCCTAGCATGGCGGAGCTGGGAGGTGTTACCAGGCATCACTAATAGTCGGTCTTCAGGATTTTGGCTAACTTTGCATTAAAACAGTCCAACTCAGTCTACAATGTAAGGAAATCCATCCAATCATTTCCATGCGGCACGAGACTATATTCAAAGATTATGATCTGATCAAAGACCCAGCCCGTTATCATCAGACTGATTCAGAGATCATAACTGCGTAACCTGGGCAGCTGAGAGGCCTATTAAGGGTCGAGCGTGACACTGAAGCCTGATAAATTAAACGCGTCGATATATAATTATACTTTTTTGTTTCCGAAATCGTTAACCGGTACGTTTATCCAAAAACGCGCTAAGCCAGTGGCTATAGGTCTACTGCCCAGAGGATTTCCCAGTACTCTACAGGGAAAACTGGTAGGGTTGGCATGTATTATTGTAGCAATGATGATAAGTAGTAGATCTACTGGCAAGAGCAGCGGTACCAGCCAAAGTACGATGTCACACAAATAGAACGCATGGAATACGAACAGGTCAATGAAATGAACTTGTGTTTCACCATGATGCTTCTGGAAAGCCTCAGTACTGGTGCAGCGGAACCGGCTGCTGTGTAAAACGAGAAGGTTGACTTCTGCTGGCGGCTGTCATCAACCATTAGCATTGCTACTCAATCACAATCCGATAGAAATAGCTCGTAAGTGTCGCAAGCAGAAAGAGGTTGCGCGGGCCAGGCTGCTTTCAGGCTATTCACTGACTACTACTAGCCACATGATATGCACTCCTTACAGGACCATCCTAAGGCTGATTAGGTTATGGCAAGTCAACGTTGCGCATTATTCATTACACCACAATGCCCAGAAACCGACAAATAGCGGAACGCATTTACAGTGAGCTAGACTGCTGAAAAACATTCTTTCTTTACGAATAAACACAGTACACGGCCAGCGGATTAATTAATTATGATCATCCGGATCCTTGGATAGCCGGTTATACTCAGAGAGGTAGGGATAAGCTTGCCTTTGTTGAGTCAGAGTTCAGGACACCGTAAAACCTCCGAGCTCTCGAGAGGAGTTCTCACTTTGTCGGAAACGGCCTTCCTGCGTACAGACTTTGGAAGTCGAGAGCGGCTTAACTGACGGCAAAGAAACAGACAGTCCGCGACTTGAACCTGCCTGAGGAGCAAGAGTCGATCTTGATCCGTTGTGACTCTGAGCTGATACGGCGACAAAACACCGGCTATCGACAACAACAACAACAATGGCAGCAACAAGACGCCAAGCAGGTTTGGCAGTCTAGCTTCTCTGCTAAAAAAAAATTGTCGGACATGAACATGGATGCGTTCCAAAAATGTTCCGCATGCCCAATGTCTCCGGGGCCAGAAAAAAAGTTCGATACGATCGAAGAGAACCATCGCGCGTTTGAGCTTTCTCATGGTGAGTTGGCTGTTGCTATCCTTTTGGAGAGTCATTCGGTCGCCTGTCACGATTTATGTGATGTTGTTCTTTTAGCCGTTAAACAAAATAATCCAAAAACCTGGAAAGAGAAGGTCTTGCGATGTTTTACAGATTCTCTCCGGTCTCACGTAAAGGAAAGTCTGGAGACCATCTGTCCAATTACGGATCTTTACGTCATTCTCAAGATCCTGAGACGTCGAATCCATGATGTGGCGCAATGCTGGGGAGGTAATCTTTCAGAGCCACGTCAGAAGGAGCGATTTTGTCCGCGAGTTCAGGGAGTGGAGACTGCAAGAAGCTGGGCCTTTCATGGCCAATCTCTATCCATAAGGGAAGTGTACACGAGTGTAGCACTGTTGTTGTGGATTTGTGAGACACTGGATGTTAAAGGCCCACCGCTGATAGCGCTTTCTCGACTATTGAACTATGCTCGCCACCAACTCCCTGATTACTATAATGATAACCAGCATGGGACAGAAACTTGTAACAGTTACATGTTTTCAGTGAAAACTCTTCGACGAACACTACTTTACATGTGTTTTTTAGAATTTGAAGGGAAGTTTTGTAAACTCTTTCACGGGGACGGAAAACAGGAAGGGTATTTTTCTCAGAAAGAATCCGGGAAGGAGCATGTATGTGACCTCCCTGGATTGGCGAAAGCCATCAAGCAAGAAGTCGCTAAGCCAAAGAAGAAACGGGTAATTCTTCCGCATCAACAGTCACACCCAAAAGTGGATTGCAGTGTAATTTGCAAGAAGATTTTAGCGGTAAGACACAAGCTAGCTCACAATGAAGAGCTACCTAATGAAGAAGTTGGTGAAGTAATTCAAAGTATTTCTAAGCTCTTTGTGGCATTTCCATTAAAAGACAAAACTACGAAATTGGGCTTATATATCGACAAGTGTGTTAAGTTAGAAGATTGTGAAGCCAGTTTCGTTGGTTTGGTAGAACAGAGTCTTCAGGGGGAAAGTGCTGACAAGAACAGTACAGAAAATACCCTATGAATTTTCATCCCAGGAACTCAGCTTTTTGTTGGAAGAGAAGAGGAGATGGACTCGATAATAAATTTCTTAAAATCATCAAAGCAAGACACTGACTACCAAGGAGGTCTTGTAGTATTGTTTGGTCCTCAAGGAATTGGGAAGAGTTACCTTGCCATGGAAGTCTGTCAGCGACTGAGAAACCTCTATCCCAGACAGGCATGGGTGAGTTGTTCAAGTGAGTGTGAAAGTAAGCACGACCTACACTTCACCAGCAGTCATCCAATTGCAGGTGAAAGCAATTCTTTGACAGTTGACCTTGGAATGTGCCCTGAAATTGAAGACAGATTGGAGGACTTGAGGTCTGAATCAAGAGCTGTCCCCACTAGGACGCCACAAAACTGGTTGTATGTACTCGATGACGTATGTTTATCAACCCTTCCACCTCTTCAAAACATCTTTGCTGCAAATTGTGATCACATGCTTGTGACAACAAGAAGCTCTGCGGTAAAAAACATCCTCCAATGAAGTGTTATAAACGTAAATATAGTCAGTCTTTCGGAATTCTCAATAGTAGAAAGTTTGGAGCTGATCAGGCTGAAGACTGCAAGGTGCGCTTCACAACCTAGTGATCAATGTTTGGCATTGGCCAAAGAGGCGGTGAGCACAGTGTTGGGTAACCTCCCATTGTGTGTTAGTATTTACTTGAATATTTTGGTTGTTTCCATTAAGCACAAATTAGGAGGGAATTTAATAAACCCTAAAAGGATATCCTGTTCATCATCGTGGAGAATAATTGAGGAGGAGTTTGGAGACCAGTTTCATGTAAGAGGCCTACCAGGTGTTATTCAATCAGCTGAGGTTTACCTGAAAGACCCTCCAATGGCTGGGATTCTCCTTAGCAAAATCTGCTTGGCAAACAGTGAATGTATTTTGTGGAAGATTGTTAGTGAAACAGTGGATCGCAGTACTGAAGACTTGATAGAGTCTTTCCTGGTCTCCTTGAGGAAATTTTCTCCATGCATGAGTAAACTCATACTAGATCTACTTAAGATTGTTGACTGGCTCTTCTCTCTGAATGGCCAGAGCACGTTGCAGGATTGTCGCAATGCCTTAGAAGAACTAGGACTTATCAGATGGGACAGTGAAGGAGCTGCCATTCATATTCACCGTTTAACTATGGAAAGTGTACAAGAGATGTTGCAGCAGAGAAACCTTTACCTGGGATCTATCGTCACTAATGCTCTTCAAAGGTCTTTAAATTTGGTGAGCGAATTAAATGAGCTTGTCCATAGTGTGTGTCAATATCTCACCTGTGGGCTCCTTCTACAAGCTATTCACAAATCTCTGCACATATTGACTGTCTGGGATGAGTGTGGTAAATTTATTGCATCTGAAGAAAACTATCTCGGAGCCGTGGCTTTTTTAGACGGTATTTTACAAGAAAAAGATGTTGCCTTGTCAACCTGTCAACACACAATGGCACCTCAGTAGTTTACAGAGATGCTATTACAAATTGTTGTTGCTGTGTCTGTTTCCAAGGTGAAATTAGGCTTTCTATGGCCAGTAAGTGGTCATGATATATGCCAAGAGCTTCCTACCCTGGCCCAATCAATTGAACTAATCCAGGAAGACAATCCTTTGAAATGTATTGGCAAACATATGATTTACCAAGAGAGCAAATACCGCTTGTCACGTTTTCTTGAGAGTCAGGGTGCATTCAGTGAAAGTCTGTGTATTCTTAAGCCAACCTTCAATGTCCAAGAAGAAAGTAGAAGAGACAACTCCTACAAAGTGGCACGCTATCATTGTTTGGTCGCCCACCAGCTAGAACGGAAGGGAGGGCCTCAGCTGAGAAGTCAGTATTTGTTTACAGCATCCTTCACCTGCCCAAAATTAATAACAGAGCCTACAAACGAGCAGCTGAGAGAAAACCTGCTCAGAATCAAATCGGCATTATGTGAACTTCACAATAAACAGTTGGATGAGGTTGAATTGTCCAGACTCTTACAAGGAGTATACTTGGAAAAATCTCGTGAAATTCCGTTTAAGGGACATCTTCTGGTATGGTACCCAGCCGGCTGACAGGACTACATTTGAGGCGGCCTCGGCACTCATTTATTCAAGTCAGCTGAGGCAATCATTCCTTGTGGAAAAACTTAAGAGTGGACCAGCATATGGAATCGGTGGACAGGTGAAACAATTACATTGCTGCTTGGAGTTGTTTTGTAATGTGCTAGATGAAGTTTTTGTTTGGTATGACTTACATAAACTCGGGCGTTTGCTCAGAGCACTGGTGAAAGCCCTTAACCTGCTTCTGGAGGTCACTCCTTTCCAAAAATATAAACTTGAAGCATGTTGGATCACCAGAATGGCTGAACGATTTTGGACCTCTCGGCTACTTCAAAAGGTGATTCGCTTTTGCTGTCATATTTCATATTCCGTTGGATGCTTCGTGTTGGCAAATAGTATCAGGAAAGGTCTTGGCAAACACTTCACCATGGGCAGCGATCTGCCAGCTTCAGCAGAGGATATACTGGCAAAGGTCTCGTTAAATGGAACTGAGGAAGACTACTGCGTAATAACTGATGGGTGTTGGTTATCTAGACCAGACTTTCCCATCTTTGAAATGGTCTCATTCTTATTTTCTGCAAAGAATATACACCAAGCAGCAATCTTTTTCATGCGCCTGTTAATTATGGCGCATTACTGGTACAACAACATGAGAAATGACTTTTCGGACCTCGTCCACTTTAGACATGTTTTTGTCAAAGCAGTTTAGAGGACAGAAGACGGTGTAGACGCTGAAAACTTCTCATCACCATAGTATCCTTTCTACTCACTCTCACATCTTGTAATAAGTTTCTCTATTTGAATTACCATTGACTCCAAAGTTACATATAACTCTGAGCTTATGTTAAAATCAACCAAGCATTAGATGTTATAGAGAGCTTTGCATGTTTTTAACCACTATATACGTGAGTGATTGCTTCCGTGGTTTACAGAATCATGACCAGTATAGGTAGACAAGTCAGACTTGTCACAAATTCACAAGTAAAGGAATTGGAGATAATGGGAATGGAGCATGTGCTGACTGCAAATGAATTGACATTGTCTGTGGCAGCATAAGAAAATTAATCAAAATATGTTTTGGGTAATCTGGCTCACGTGACAAACAATAATATGTTGCAGTAGGTAATCGCAAATCACAGGCTGTGCCACAGACAATAGCTATGGTTAATGATCACAAAATTGCTAGGGGCATCTATTATTACATTTTTCACTACTGATTCTTGAGAGCACAAATGGTTGCAACTAGCAGTAGGCAACTGTTTCAGAAATCACGGCTGGGAAATAAAGCCAAAAGTTGTATAAACAGGGTAATGATAATCTCAAGATTTTGTAGGAAACACATCCAGACATGTAATACATTGCAACTACAAGTGAAGCAAGCTATACCACTTGCTCCTGTTACCATGGCAACAGCAAATATACTCTATGCACTTATTGTATCAATAAGCTAAGTCACAACTCAAAACACTGATAAGTATGTTCATGTGAAGAAGAAGATGGGCGGACAGTTTTCAGTGAAGCATCAAATCACATACAACTAAATTTTGCAAATTGAAACACAAAACAGATCTGGTGGTGATCAAACATCTCAAGGCCAGCTTACCACCCCTGTCTCAATCAAGCGAATAATTTCCACCAATCAATAACCAGTAGTCTTTAAATTTGTCATTGAATAATTTGATGTAAAACTTAAAAAATAGTACTTGCTGAATTGTCTTCCTCTTTTTGAACTCCTTCCTCTTCCTCCACCACCACCTCCTACTGCCATTACTACTCCTGGTGATAAATTGCTGACACTGAGAGAAGATACAGGTGCTGTAAGAATGGAAGTTTGTGACAACGATAATTTTCATTAATTTGGATTTGCACGTCTTTCATGCAGCAATAATTTATATAACACTGTACAACATGCAGCAGGCAGTGTACCATGTGCACACTTAGAAAGAGACCTTGGCCTACTATGTATTGGTAATTTTCAACAAAAGAGCCGTGTTGCTGAATTGAGCTAAAACTGTGTCGCTCCCAAAAAAATTCTATTTTTACAATGTTTTGAAAAAGTCAGCAGACACATCAAACACAACAGTAAGACAACATTTTCTTGAAAAGTGTTCAAATGGAACAAATGTATACACAAAAAGAGTGAAGGTCAATGACTGAAAATTAACAAGAGTCTCACGGAAAGAAGAAACAGGGGGCGTTCTATGATGAAAGAAAGAGTTTATAGCAGATGGGTGAGTGTGTGTTGGCATGATTATTATCTGTATATATGTGGGTGTTCAGTCATTCAGTTGAATTTTCCAAGATAGATATCTGATCTGAAGTGGATGTACTCGAGATATGCCTGCTGTGAAAGAACTATCTGTGCACTAAAGAATTTGCAGACTTACAGAATAGAGTAATCTAAATTCTGAGAATGAGAAACAAGAGGTCAGCATACCTGATTGCCTTGTGGGAAAACCTTTGTGGGTGTCTTCTCTAGGTGGCCGTGATGCCAATGTAGAAGTACTTGCAAATCGAATCGTTGTTTGAGTTGAGCATGCTACTGTTTGGAGCATGTGAGTGACAGGCTGCACAATGTATCGACGTGAGGTCTGGAAAGGTCACACTTCGCTGTGTGGAGGGCTATGTTGGGGCACCGTGCGCATAGTGGAGTAATCTGATGGTTCTGCAAGTGATGAAGCATGGACATGCCATACACTTCTGTCTTTGGCTGAGAGGTGCAGCTGCAGTGTGAGCATCATTCCTGAGGAGAGAGGAAATTAAGGAAACCATTACAATTGTTCAAAAAAAGTCCTCCTGTAGAAATTTTCTGATAACATTTATGAAGAAAAAGAGCCAAATAACTGCATCCCATCACAATAGAAGAATGAGGCAAAGAATGTGTATGTGAGCTGATCATGCAGTTGTCAACAAGCTTCTTTTGCTGAGTTAGATATCTGACCTGAATTGAAGTCATGATATGGATCTTATCTAACAATGAACTGTGCACTAAATAATTTGTACACTAAGAATGTAGCATTTCTAAAATTTGAGTCTGAAAAACAAGCGGTGAGTATACCTCGTTGCCTTCTTGGAAAACCTTGGTGTGCAGCCCAGCTGAGGTAGCAGTATAGCCCATGTAGAAGTGAGTTAGTGGTTGTTCGAAACATGCATGCTAAAGCACATCATTAGGCTCTTTGGCAATTTCTCGATGTGTAGCATGTAGAAGCTGTGCTTCGCCGCATGAAGTGACATATCGTTTCATCATGGTGCAGTAAATTTTGCAGGTTAGCACTGGTACTACAGCATCAGCCTTAGCCATGGAGACATAGCTGGACGGGTACACCCAGTTTGTTTCTTGTGTGGCTGATCAGCACAACTGTAGCATTGGTGATAGATGAGGAGAAAGGGAAGGAGTGAAATCTTCCAACTGTTCAACCAAAGCAGTTCCACTGTGCAAGATTTCTCAATAACGTAAATGATGAGGAATAGTCAGGTTGCAGCGTCCTGGTGATGAAGGGACGATCAACACATTTTTCATGGCGGTACCCGGTCCAGTGTAGCTCAAACAGAGTGGATGCCATGAAAGACACTTTCAGATTCACACAGCAGCTATCATCAGCAAGCTGATTAGACAACACCAACTCATGAGCAGTACTCAGCATAAGCAAGGAATGGTTGCAGTTGACGGACATCTCATTCATGCTGCAATCTGTTGAATGCCTTGTGACATGATGAAGCCCAGCAATCTATACCGTCTGAAAACTGACAACCTGCCGTGATACAGCCAGTTTAGACAAGAACAATATGGTGTCCTATTGTCTGATGCAAGTCCACTGCTGAGTTGCAGAGAGAATGGAAGTTCAAGCTGCCAACCAAGAACTGCCATATCATATTGACTTGTACAGGGCAGAGCTATGTTCTCTGCTTCAAGCTGAGTTGGCAGAACCACTGCATTCTATTCAATCTGTAGAGGCTTAACTGTCTTCTCTGCTTCGAGCTGACCATCCACACCTGTCGTATAACATCTGACTTGTACAGGTGGAACTCTGTTGTCTGTGTCAAGTCACCAATGCTGATAGAACTATAGCATGATCTTCAACCTGTATGGGTGAAATGGTGTTTTCTGTTCATGGCAGACCATCTTCAATTGCTGCATCATATTTGACCTGTATAGGCAGACCTGTGTTCTCTGCATCAGACTACATGCCCATCCAAAACTGCCGTACCTGATATTTGACCGAACTGTCTTCTCCACTTGAAGCTGACCATCCACAACTGTTGTATTTATTCCACCCATAATGATGAAACTGTCTTATCTGCTTCAAGCTGCCTGTACATGTACAAATAGACCTGCCATACCATTTCAAACTGTTGAAGTGGAACTGTCATCTCTACATCAAGCTTTCCTGGCAGAGCTACCATGTCATCTATTTAACCTGTAATGATGGAACTGTCATGTCTGCATCAAGTCACCCATGCAGATAGAAGTTCCAACTCTTAATTATTCAGCCTCTAAAATTGGAAGTGTGTTCTGTATGCAAATCTGACCATCCAGAGCTGGTGTATTATGTGAACAGGCAGATCCTGGAACTGTTTCCTTAGTTTCAAGCTGACAATCCAGAAATGCTACACTATATCGAACTGTACAGGTAGAGCTATGCTTCTGCTTTAAGTGGACTCAGGAGAATCAGCATATCATAATCTGCCTGCAGAGGATTAACTGTCATGTGCACTTCAAGCTGACCATCCACAACTGCTGTATCACCTGATTTGTAACGGCAGTACTGTCTTCTCTCCTTGAAGCCAAACAGCCGTCTCAGTCATACGCACTTATAATATTCAACCTGTACAGGTAGAGCAGTGTCTCTGTCCCAGGCTGCATGCCCATTCACAACTGCTGTTGCTGTATCATATTAGTTGGATCTGTAAAGGTGGAGCTGTCTTTGACATTTCTGCTTCATGCTGGACGGGCGGTATCATATTCAACCTGTACAGGCAGAAATGTCTTTGAAATCTCTGCTTCAAGCTGGCTGGGCTGTACCACATTCAACCTGTACAATCAGCACCATCTTCAAAATCCTTACTTCAAGTTGGCTGGGCTGTATCATATTCAACCTGCAGAGGCAGACCTGCCTTAAAATTCTCTGCTTCAAGCTGGTCAGGCTGTACCATATTCGACCTGTACAGGCAGAACTGTCTTTGATAAATCTCTGCTTTAAACTGGCTTTGCGGTATCATATTCAACCTGTAAAGGTGGTTGTTTTTTAATTCTCTGCCTCAAGCTGGTCATGCTGTTTCATATTTGACCTATGCAGGGGGAACCATCTACAAATCCTCTGCTTTGAGCTGGTCAGGCTGTGTTAGAATCAATCTGCACAGGTGGAACCATCTTCAAATCCTCTGTTTCGAGCTGGTTAGGCAATGTCGGACTTGACCTGTACAAGGCGCACACCTTTCAAATTCTCTGCTTCAAGCTGGCTGGGCTGTATCATTTTCAGCCTGTACAAGCAGAATTGTCTTTGAAATCTCTGCTTCAAGCTGGCTGGGCTGTACCATATTCAACCTGTACAGGCAACACAGTCTTAAAATTCTCTACTTTAAGCTGCTCGGGCTGTGCCATATTCGACCTGTGCAAGCAGCACCGTTTTTAAATTCTTGGCTTCAAGCCACGTGTGCTGTTAAATTCGACCTCTCCAGGCAGAACCATCTTCAAATCCTTTGCTCCGAGCTGATCAGGCTGTGTCGAATTTGACGTGTGCAGGTGGAACTGTCTTTGAATTCTCTGCTTAAAGCTGGCCCGGCTGTGTCAGATTTAACCCGTACAGGTGGAACCATTTTCAAATTCTCTGCTTCATGCTGGATGGGCTGTATCATATTTGGCCTGTACAAGTAGAACTGTCTTCGAATTCTCTGCTTGAAGCTGGCCAGGCTGAATCATATTCAACCTGTACAGGCGGAACCATCTTCAAATTCTTGGCATCCAGCTGGGCGGACTGTGCAATATTTGACCTGTACAAGTGGCAGTGTCTTCAAGTTTTCTGCTTGAAGCTGCTCGGACTGTATCATATTGGACCTCTACTGGAACCATCATCAAAGCCTCTGTTTCAAACTGTTTAGGCTGTACCATTTTCAATGTGTTCAGGCAGAACTGTCTCCAAAGTCTCAGCTTCAAACTGGTCAGGCTGTACCGTCTTCAAATTCTCCGCTTCAAGCTTGTCGGGCTATATCACATTTGACCTGTAGAGGCAGAACTGCCTTTGAAATCTCTGCTTCAAGCTTGCTGCAGCTGGGCTGTACCACATTCAGCCTGTATAGGCAGCATTGTCTTCAAGTTCTCGGTTTCAAGCTGCTCAGGCTGTACCATATTCAACCTGTAAAGGTGGCACTATCTTCAAATTCTCGGCTTCAACCTGCTTGCGCTGTATCATATTGGACCTGTACAGGTAGAACTGTCTTCGAATTCTCTGCTCCAAGCTGGTCAGGCTGTGTCATGTTCGATGTGGACAGGCAGAACCGTCTTCAAATTCTCTGCTTGAAGCCGGTTGGGCTGTATCATGTTTGACCTCTACTGGTAGAACTGCCTTCAAATCCTCTGCTCCAAGCTGGTCAGGCTGTGTCATGTTCGATGTGGACAGGCGGGACTGTCTTCAAATTCTCTGCTTGAAGCTGGTCAGGCTGTATCATGTTTGACCTCTACAGGTAGAACCATCTTCAAATCCTCTACTCCGAGCTGGTCAGGCTCTGTCATCTTCAACCTGTACAGGTGGAATCGTTCTCAAATTCTTGGCTTCAAGCTGCTTGAGCTGTATCATGCTCGGTCTTTGCAGGTAGAACCCTCTTCTCTGCTCCGAGTTGGTCAGGCTGTCATTTTCGACCTGTACAGGTGGAATCGTCTTTGAATTCTCTGCTTGAAGCTGGTTGTGCTGTATCATATTCGACCTGTACAGATGGAACCATCTGCAAAATTTCTGTTTCAAGCTGGTTGGGCTGTATCATATTGGACCTCTACAGATGTAACCATCGTCAAAGCTTCTGCTTGTAGCTGTTTGGGCTGTACCATTTTCGACTTGTTCAGGCTGAGCTGTATTCAAATTCTCAGCTTTAAACTGGTCAGGCTGTACTGTATTTGATCTGTATAGACGGAACCGTCTTTGAATTCTCCACTTGAAGCTGGTTGGGCTCTGTCACGTTTGACCTCCACAGGCACAACTGTCTTCAAATTCTCTGTTTCAGGCTCGTTGGGCTTATCATATTTGACCTACACAGAATTGAAAGGGCTGTCTTTAAATTCTCTTCTTCAAACTGGTTGTGTAGATAGAACAGCCTTATCATTTCTACCTGTAGAAGGGGAACAGTTATACCTGCCTTTAGAACGGTCAGAACTGTCGTATCCTATTAGACCTGCATCCAAATGGAAATGCCTTCTCTGCTTCAAAGTGGACTATCAAGAAGTGCCACCTAGTGTCATGTTTGTTTGATCTGTACACGTGAAACTCTGTTCTCTGCTTGAACCTTCTCCAGCACTGGGTGAACAGACATATCATTCAACTTAAACAGGTGGATCTCCCTTCTCTGCCTCAAGGTGACCATCCACAACTGTCATATTATATTGGACCTGTCAAGGTAGATCCATTTGCACTGCTTCAGCAGCAATAGGTGGAGATACATTCTCTCTGTCTTGACCTCAAAAGGCAAAACATTCTCTTCTTTGACCTATAATGGTTGGACTGGCCTATCTACTTTAACATACAGATGCATGAAGTGCTGTTTCTGGCTTAAATGTAACAGAGATGTGCCTCCCTCATATTTCATTGTACAGGAAAACCAGGTCTTCTCTGTTCAAATTCCAGTGTGTGCAGATAGAAGTGCCTGCCCTTAATTCTTTGACCTCACAGGCTTCCCTTCTCTCCCTGCTTTGACATAAATTGAGGCAGCTCTGTCTTCTGATCGTTCATTTGTAAAAGCAGATTGCCTTGATGTGCATGTATTCTTACTTGTGACACTGAGGCTGATTTCAACTCATCCCTCTACAGGCAGAAGTGCATTCTCTGCATGCTTCAGCTTGGACAGGGGGAACACTGTCCTAATCTTCAACATGTACATATGATGCACCTTCTTTGATTTGAGTTGTGAGAGCAGGGGTGTGTTGATATTATTTCCCTTATTTTCCTTGACCTTGACAGCAACTTTAATGGTTTCTGAGCTTTGACCTGTAAGTGGATGGTGTGCTGTCTGATAATGCAAGTCTGGCTGCCTCAGTTGAATTATCTCTACTCAGTGCACATACCATTGCCAATGCTGAAAATGATGCGGTTAGCAGAGATTGTGCCGTGAGCCAAGAGTCTAAAGCCATGGTCCAGGCCAATTCTATGCTTGGCAGACAACAGGCAATGTGTGAATTAACATGTCCTTCCACAGAAACCCGTGGTCAGTCTGCAAATACTAGCACGAAGCTGGGAACATATTCGAGCTGTGCAAAGGGACTCACATATCACTGAAGCTGTCATGTGCGCTGTGGGTGAGGAGAACGTGCGGCTGGCTTGATGTGACCTGGTCAAGAGAAAACAATAGAAAGAAAAAGAAAACTTGTTAATGACAATATTAAAATGGAAAGAGCACACTAACACATATAAGCAAGTACCAACAGCTCAGCAATGCTATAAGGAGTAGGGCTGAAACGGTTCTGCATTATCCCATATCGGTTTACTCAACTTTTATTGATTCCTTATCAGTTCCTCTTATTGGTTCTGGCCTACAAACCTTGAACTAAGTCCCACCAATCCAGAAGAACTGGATCAAATGAAAGCTTGTACATATACTTCTCGGTCCATCAAAGAAAACGTGTTTCACAATGAAAATTTTGATCTAGAAGAAGTGAAAAATTACCGTTCTGACAGTGAATGAATAGATAATAATGTACCTTGGACATCTTGTGCCAAGGCTTGAGACCACGCTGGTTTCTGGTTAATCAACTACATGACTATGCATCAGTGTGGGCACAAGTTGGAGTGGGAGCATGTTGTGTAAGAACAGTTATGAATACTGTGTTGGTTGCAGATTAATCCTAAATATATGCATCAGCTTTCTTGTTGCAGATTCATGTCATGGTCTAGCTAAATACATATGTGTGCGTGCGTGCGTGCGTGCGTGCGTGTGTGTGTGTGTGCTTGCCTGAGCAACAGGGGATTGAGTTTATGATCACATGTTGACATGGACTCACTGCCACAGTTGACTGGTAAAGTCTCGTCTCAATGCTAGATGCTAGCATTTAGTGTAGCATGCCTAGGATATGCACCAAGCGCACTTGAACCATCTCAGAAGCATTAGTGCTTGAGGCAATGGCAGCGCATTAGCTTTCTATGGCTTTGTGCTACCAGGTTTGGTTGTGTTTTGTAAAAAAGTATAGTCACATGCAAAGCCTGAACTTTGCTACTACAGAACTGATAAAATGATAAGAAGAAAACTAGAACCAATAGCAACTGTAATGAGTCTGGAGTTGGTTCCAGTGCTGAACCGTTTCACCCCTATTAAGGAGTAGACTAGAGCTCTAAATCCTCTTTATAGGAGGATGAATTTGAGAGACCTCTCAGGCTTGTAGGAGGCCACAACCAAACTAAATGTGATAAAAACAAAAAGGGTAAGAAGTTGAAGAAGACAGAAAAATGAGATACAGGAAGAAAAGAAGCAAGTGGTTAACCGATTGGGTAGAAAGAGCCATAGAGAGAGAGAAAGAGAGAAAGAGAGAGAGAGAGAGAGCGAGAGAGAGAGAGAGAGAAAGAAAGAAAGAAAGAAAGAAAGAAAGATGAAGATGGCTGGGGTAAAAGGAGATGGAATTATGGAAACAAAGAGGCATCAAATGGACACAAAGAAAATGGCGGAAGATTTGAGAAACAATTCGCTACTGGGGTGCAAACACAGATAGTTGTAAGCAGCAGAGAAAATAGTGATTGTGTGTGACCCTATACCATTGAAGGAAAATGAGGTTGGAAAGCAGAAAAAAGGGAAGTACATTCCCTTTCAAAACAATACTTCAGTGCCAAGAATTGCACTTCTGGCTGAATTTGATAATTAATAATCTAGCCAGGCATGAACAAGGCAGAGGGAGGAAGAAATTGAGCCTGGGTGTGGCCTCACACTTCTATAGTGTGTGTTCTCACATTATTATAAGGATTTCCAATGGATACATGTATAGATCAACATGAGGCAACTCCTTAATTAGCTACATGTGCACATCCAAATAGCTAAACAGAGAGACATCCACACAAGTATGCAGGCAGGCATCCAGGCAAATGGAATGAAACTTAATATTAAAGACACAGAAAAATCAGCAGACTGACTGACACGATACATAAAATGAGACACAGGTAGACAGGCAGACAGACCAACAGATAAAATATAGATGAATCAAGAGAAATGCAATTTTAAGAGATAGAAATGTATGCAGACAGACAGACAGACAGGTGGGCAAACACACGGACAGACTAATAGACAGAATAAGGATTGAGAGATAATGAGACTGAGGAAACTTATACAGACAGAAAATGTACATGTATACAGGCAGATGGACAGACAGACAGGACTAAGACATACAGCTCGTGCAACAGGCAGGCAGACAGACAGCTAATAGATAGATTAAAGTTAGAGAGATTGGTGAACAAGAAGTTTTAAGGGACCGCAAACTACACATAAGGATGCAGGATACAGACAGACCAACAGATAGGCAGGGAGATGGGTAGACAGGCAGATGGGCGGACAGGCAGGTGGGCGGACAGGCAGGTAGGCGGACAGGCAGGTGGGCGGACAGGCAGGTGGGCGGACAGGCAGGTGGGCGGACAGGCAGGTGGGCGGACAGGCAG
>JAOWAW010167176.1:0-19936 GCA_028565695.1 Nicola tetela
TCTCTCTCTCTCTCTCTCTCTCTCTCTCTCTCTCTCTCTCTCTCTCTCTCTCTCTCTCTCTCTCTCTCTCTGGGCTCCCCTCTCTTGTGCAAGTATACTGTGTCAGATACAAGTAAGCAGTGTATATTTGTATTTCACACAATGTCTCATATTAAAACTGTATCTGCTTTTGAGTCTGGTAGAATCTGATTATTATCTTTACATTTAACACTCTTCATTGTTTTACCACACTTTTCAGCTTTATTTTTTAATCATGTTGTGATGTTAAGCAAGAACAAGTATCTGCCAGGATGCACGGAATTTCTTTGTGCATGACAAGATAAATGTCATGAGATGAGGTTCTTCGACTCATACCAATTTTTAGAGGATATAACCTCCATTACAAGATTATCATACACCACTGAAACTGTAACATCTGAACTGTCTGTTCTCCACTCCATTAATTCTGTTGCACCCTTTTGATTAACCGCACACAACATCCTGACCAAGCACCGCCAAAATGCATTGGCTGTCACTTCACACCGACACTTAAGAAGAATGGTTGTAAAGAAGTTTCACATACTCGAAATTGTAAAGATGAAGATTGCAAATAAACGTTTGGTTGTTTCCAAAGACATGTCATTCTGCACATTGCCATGATTGAAAAGAAAATCACAATATTGGCTTATAAGCCAATCTCTAATCAATTAGAGAGTAAGAAGTATAGCAGCTGGAAATGCAGCAAAATGGCTTGTATCATATTGAGCTGAAGTTGTAAGCACACTAAAATGTATTATGTTGTGACTCTCCTAAAACATTGTGTCAGTGGCAGAATAAATGTGGGGTACACAGTGATGTCTTGTGCTGTGAGGTCAAGTGGCAAACTTGAGCTGATCATAGCAAATGCCTAAGTGAAGAATTAAGTGACAAAAAATCATGACTATGTGGAGTAGAAAGTGATAAGGACGTTATTCATAATGAAGAACATATACATATAAATGATGATGCTGTCTGCAGTGGAGAAGGGAAAATGTCAATCTAAGTCATTGTACTTGATGTCACCACGCTGTCCACTAGTTTTATCGATACCGGTGAGCTGTAGAGTTGTATGACTCACATCAAGAGACACTTCTACAAGCCGATCCATTCCTCCTTCTGTGCGTGGCATACCCACGTGAAGTTTTACCAGGCGTACACAATCTGGTTCATCAGTGAACTTCACATCCTTGTTAGGACTTCGATAAAGCTGCAAGCGCATTGCTTTCTGGTAGGCTGAAGTCGGAGAGATGTTCTGCTTGAATGCGCTTCCTAGCGATATTGAATCACCAGCCCGCACAAAAGGAGCAAACACACGACGGCAGAGTTCCTCTCCACCTTCTGTGTAATAGTGATCCTGTGGGTGGACACCTGGTTCAAATGGCATGGAAGTGTCAATGCCATATGAATACTGGGACACACGTGTTTGGATGATGTCTGGATTCTGTCCATACATGACAGCGCCCTTGACCACTGACAGACTTGGGGATTTTGGGCGAATGACTTTGCACTTGTCGGACCGGAACTCCTTCTCCATTTCCTGCATAAGCAAAGAACACTCGGCAAACCCACCGACAACGAGAATGCAGTGAATATTTCCGACTTGTTCTTTCAGATGACGAACATGTTGGACGGTGTTGTTGATTGGCTCCTTGTAGCAGTCAGCCATGGCCGCATAGCTGATGCTAAATACTGCCGTCCTCTTGCGGTAGGTAACACCAGGTGTCTTCATGCTGATTGTGGTCAGGTCTACACCGGCAGATTTAACCGCATCCAATAACTCAAGTGTGGCATGGATCAGGGCTGTTCCACCTTCTTCAGGAAGTTTCTTCCCATCTTCAATGTTTTCTCGACTGAAACGAAGCCATGAGTTGGCATCTATTTGGCGAATGAGATCCACACCAACAGCCTTCTCAAGGAGAGCAGTTACATTCTTGTCTACCTCAGTACCACCCCATGGACCTCCAGTGGCTCTGTGGACTTCCTCAATCTTGTTTGAGGCCAGGTTTAGCTCATTAACAGTGACATCCACCGTACCGCCACCACAGTCCACCACAATGTAACGAAGGCTACCAGATATCTTCAGTGTTGAGCGGATTTCCTGAAGGTCAACACGACAACTCAGTGCAGCCGCTTCTGGTTCAAGGGCTATCTCGACATTGTCAACAGAAGAGCTCTTTAATCCAGCCTTCATCAGAAAAGAACAGAAAGGAAAAGAAATATAAAACGGTTACAATCTTATACTGACTTCCTGTTTGTACACTCATTCTCACTACTGAAGCCAGCTGTCATCATTAGCATTCCCATTACGCCTGTCTACATTAAACCAGGCCAAACTTTGGGCAGAATTTGAATCATGTGAACAGAGCACAATGCAAGTCAAACTTGTAAATATGAGCAAAGTGCAGGCTTAATCTATGGTACTTGCTGCAACTGTGGGCCATGCAAGAACACTTTGCAACAACACAGAGAAGCCGGTGTAGATATCACTTGGGAAATGCCAAACGTTTCCAAACATAAAAGCGCAGCAGTGATGAAATAACAACAATTGGGTATTGATTTCTAATTCAACATGCTAAACCAGGCGAGATTTACTCACTGTCTTTCCACCATAGAATTATAATGGTATAGGACTGGAAAATAAGCCGAAACTGAGCATAATTTTTGCGAACGATCCCTAAGTGGAGCCGAATTTGGAGGTAGCAGGAGGTCTGCTGCTTTGCTGCTCCATCTGGAGAGAGGCCTTCGCTCAGTCATTGAGACAATGGTGTCTAAAAGTAACTGAGGAGACTTTGCCTACCTCAATTGGGCCATGTCTATGGTGCTAGATTAGGCCATGCAAAAAAGCTGCGATTAGCAAAATGTGCCATTTTGTCAATGCACATACATCTTCACTTTATCAATGAAGATCCACCGGGTCATCTTAGCTCTAATTCCATTAGTCTGCATAGACATATTTAAAGGTCAATATTGCGCGGCATTTCCTTAGGGTTTGATAATCCCTGTGTGTATTCCCCAAGTATCTGAGAAACAACACACCAATATTCATTAAGTAGTTACGGGGCGCTGGATCCCTCACCGAGGATGACTCGCCACTTTTTCTGATTTTGCTGAAACTGGCCTAGAAAGCCTTGAGATTTCTGCCATATGCATCATTTTACCGCATTTCATTCTGCAAGTTGGAGAACTTGAGGGTGGCGCCCAGGGGTCTGAAGCCAGGGGCTGCAAGAGCGGGAAATATTTCTATGTTTTGCCTCGTCATGTGCCCCTCGGCTTCTATAGTTCGCCTCGTCATACAATAGGTCGGTACGTCTCAGGACATATACGTAAAGTCAGCAAATGTTGGTCGATATTAATTTGCGCTCCGTTAATATTGTGTACTTGTTCTTACTATGATTGCTTCCTAATGATTAGTACTTGATACGCGTAACGTGAAGGACCTTGCTGGGCTCTTCACTAAACAGTCAATTTTGATTTCTTTGACAGGTCGCTCGACTTACCTCTTTAGCTGCATCCAGCATAAACTGTTTAGCCCGATCGCCCCAGATGGCAGGAACGGTTAGAATCCATTTCACCTCCTCCTCCACCCAATTGACTTCTCCAGCTAACCTCGTTATTTCCACCCTCACCGTTTTGTAGAAGTACTGTAGCGACCGCGCGAATACAGTCTTAGCATCCATTGACTTGCCATTGGCTGCCTTGAGTTCTTTGCTGCCCCTTACGTCCTGGAAGGAACAAAAAGCCTTCACATTTAGAAAATGAAAATTTGAGAGAAGAATTTTGGTCTAGCAAAGAACAAACAGCCTTCTTTAATAAATTAACCAATGGCCCGGAGATATAAAAGATCCTTCTCTGAGCAGAGGAGGATTGGGTAATTACTATAATTAGGGACATCCACACTCCGCTCTTCTGACCGCCACGGTATCCGCCAGTGTAGCTCGATCTGCAACTAACTGCAGCAGCCAGAAAAGAAATTATCGAAACTTCGAACGCCACTTACATCTTCGTTTTTCAGGGTCATCTTGAAGCGGTCGAAGAAGAAGTGGTCGTTGATCTCATCATCTTCCAGCGTATTATACACATCCAAAGCCTTTTTTCCGAAATAAAGCAGTTTCCCATCCTTGTCGAGAAGGAGAGCAGTGGGTATTTTCCGCCCCTCGCCTTCATTTCCAGATTGGCCTTGTACAAAGACATCGGCACTCTCAGGCCCATTGGCGAACGCAAAGCCGCTGAAAGTTGTGCCAAAATCGATACCGACAAATATATTGAAGAGTGAGCGTTTATCGTGAGAACTGGCCATCCCTCCTTTCAAACGGAAGCAAGACAGCCAGATCACAACGAAACAGCCTTCCCAAGAACATCGTTCACGCCCTGAACAAGGCCTTTCTCCCATCAGGCTCTTCGCGAGGGCAAATATTTCAATTTCCTTGAAGGGGTTCGGCGCCTCGCCTGCGTTCATGATCAATCGACTTGATCTCAATTTCCGCCTGTTGGTCAGTTCAATCACGTGCTACCATGTTACGTCGCGTGCCTCTGCTGCAAATCCTGGGCGCTATGGAAGCTGTCCAAAGGGTCCAGCCGTCCCTGTCCGTGGAGCCTCGCTGAGGACCTACATCTTAGTTACCAATGCGGATAACCCGATAAAGGCCAACTTCCTACGCGGCGGCGCAGATATGTAAACCTGTGTGTGTATGTGTGTGTGTGCGTGTGTGTGTGTGTGTGTGTGTGTGTATGTGTGTGTGTGTTGTGTGTGTGTGTGTGTGCGCGCGCGTGCGTGTGCGTGCGTGTGTGATGTGCGTGTGTGCGCGTATGCGAGTGATGTTAGCAGTGCATGCGTGCGTGCTTGTGTGGGTTTCCTAGTGGTGAGCAAGGGACGCATGTACAGACTAGCACGTACAGCACAGTGTAAATGCGAACAGGCATGGGAGTGTGTCAGTGGGTGGACGCTTGTTACATACTATATAGTGGAACATCGACTACCTAGGAGCAGGGCTTGTCACCTGTTGTGTCGCTTTGAGCCCTAATCTAGTGTTAGAGGCTGTTATTTGTTTGTTAGCGTCTCTGTAAGACAGATAAACAAAATTCCCAAGGCAAGCGACAAGAACACACCTTAGGCAAAAGCTTATCAGACACGCATTGATTAGCAGCCGCCTAGACACCAAGTAGTCTTCATTCAGTGCCTTTTGAAGTCTCCACCGTGAATTGTTATAAGTTCGAAAAAAGGTAGTTATAGTCACACTAGTGCGTGGGCTAATTATTATTCCCCTTTGTAATTGGACAGAAACAATTACTTGAGATAGATATACCCTTACAAACCTCCCTTTCAAACTGATCCTGGGATGAGCTTCGCAGGACTTTCACCCAGGGGTGAAAAAAATTGGGGAAGCTTCACCTACCACGGTAGGACCATGTCCATGGGGCCAGGTAAGGCCGTGCAAAAGCCTTCGATTAGCAAACTTCGCTACAGGCCAATGCATGCTAAAGATATACTCACTTTACCTTTATAGGAAACTCAGCAGCAGACTGCCTTGGAGAAAATTTGAATCTCAAACAGCTCTGTTCCACTAGCGGACTACTCCAAAAATTACCAACCCAAAATTCCATTAACCTCAATTTATGTGAAACCGAAGTGAAAAATAATAAAACTTATTTGTTTCTGAAATGACGGCTACAGCTATAAGAATTGTTTCTATTATTTATATTACCTGCTTGAGAGGTGTTTTTCTCTGCCCATGTCCAGCGACATGTGTGATGTCCACACTTGGTTGAGCTAAGCTTATCAGCCAAGTTGGTTGCAATTGGGAGCTGCCCTGCTTTGAGGCTACAATCGCTTGTGTGAGATTGGTCAGTCTGTTGCTGAGCAATAGGGATGTGTACAATCTGGAAACAACATTTTATCTGCTAAAAATGTGAAAATCAAATACTCCACACATGGTGCATGAAAAAGAGTTACTTAAAACGTGACTTTGATCAATGAAAGGCTCAATCTGTCATTTGGATTATGTCATATGATGCTGACCTAAGAATTCTAGAAATGCATGCAAACACAAAATATGTTTTTGTGTTTCTGGTAACTTAAACAAATACTAGAACGTGCATACATGACAATCCCTTGTCTGTCCAACATATAATTTAGTGTCTACAGATTTATTTACTATTCACATGTTGTGTGCCAGCACGGACACAAATTGACTCAGAAGTACTTTGAAGACTTTGTCCATATTTTTTTGGGGATTGACATGTCATATCGCCTGTCAAACTGCAAATCCCACAACCCCCTCCAAGAAGCTGATCAAATCTCAAACCGTTCAGGAGGAGGACCCCAGCTGAAGAACAAAGACCACTTTGTCTCAACTGCTCATTCAAAACTAGCAAACTGAATGCTACTAAAAGCAGGGTAGATTTCTTCACTTTGCTCTTCACCATAATTCCTCATTGGACTATGTGTCTCAAGTTTCAAAAAAGCTTTTTGCAACACAGAGAGCCAACTTTGAAATAACATTTGAGATTGTGTGTAGTGTGTTCACTGATCATTAGGATGTGAATTCCTTGTACTGAACGGCTGTACCTGCCAGCAAATTATTCGCTAAACTAAGTTTTTAAGATGTGCCTGTGAAGATATAGGGCCAGAAACAAATTCAGCATGTCAAGCAATATTCCATCTGCAAACAGGGTAATATCCGGCAATTACCCTGCACATATACACACAATAATACTGTCTGTCTATATTCAAAGTGTAACATGAGGCCACTCATGCCTCAGCTCATTGGCTTACAGCTACACAAGTCAGCATTAGATAAAATGACCATGATAGGAAATTATTAAAAAGACCCCAGGTGGTTGCGCAAACAAATTATTTGCTTTCACTAAACTGTTGAATTATTCAAAAGTGCTGGCATCATAAAAGAAAATGGGAGCATATGCAATGCAACTCACACATTGCACTGTGGACATAATTGTAACAGACGCAATGATGAAAATTTCGGTGTGGGGCTGAAATGGAAATTTTGTGACATCAGCAGCATGTGCAGTGAAAAATGAAGTGATGATGGCATCATGTTCAGCAGGGAATACTCAGAATAGAGAGGATGCATGATTTCACATGCAATGGGTAAGTGGTAGTGTCAATCGAAGTCATTATACTTCACGTCACCGCGTTGTCCACTGCTTCGGTCAACACCAGTGAGCTGTAGAGTTGTACGGCTGACATCAAGGGACACATCCACAACACGTCCTGCCCCTTCATGCGTGCGTGGCATCTCTACTCGTAACATTACCAAACGCTCACAGTCTGGTTCGTCAGTGAACTTCACATCCTTCTTAGGACTTCGATAAAGCTGCAAGCGCATTCCCTTCTGGTTGGCTGAAGTCGGAGAGATGGTCTGCTTGAATGCACTTCCAATCGACATCGAATCACCAGCCCGCACAAAATGAGCAAAGACACGGCGGCAGAATTCCTTCCCACCTTCTGTGTAGCGGAGGCGCTGTGGGTGGACACTTGGTTCAAATGGCACGGAAGTGTCAATGCCGTATGAGTACTTGGACACACGTGCTTCAATGATATCTGGATTTTGTCCATACATGACAGCGCCCTTGACAACAGCTAGACTTGGGCTTTTAGGACGAATGACTTTGAACTTGTCAGACCGGAACTCCATTTCCATTCTTTGGATAAGCAGAGGACACTCAGCAAATCCACCAACAACAAGAATGCAGTGAATATTTCCAACTTCTTCTTTCAAATCACGGACATGTCGGACTGTGTTGTTGATTGGCTCATCATAACACCCGGCCATGACCTCGTACTGAAGGGAAAATGCCGATGCCCTGCTCCGAAAAGTAATACCAGGTACCTTCAAGTCCTTTCCAAGACTTCCACCAGCAGCAGCAATAGCTGAAAGTAACTCGTTTGTGGCATGGATGGTTGCCTTTCCACCTTCTTCGGGCAGTTTCTTGCCTTCTTCAATGTTTTGCCGACTGAACCGCAGCCAGGCGTCAGAGTTGACTTTGCGCATGAGATCTGTACCAATTGCCTTCTCAAGGACAGCTTTAACATTTTTGTCAACTTCCGTACCACCCCATGCACCTCCGGTGGCCGTGTGTACTTCCTTGATTTTCCTGGATACCAGGTCAAGCTCATTGACAGTGACGTCCACTGTGCCACCACCACAGTCGACCACGATGTAGCGCAGGCTGTCTGACCTTTGCAATGCTTTGCAAACTCCCTGAAGATCAGTACGACAACTCAATGCAGCCGCTTCAGGTTCCAGTGCAATCTCAATGTTGTCACCGGAGTCACTCATCATTCCAGCCTTCAACACAAATGAGAACACACAGGCACACAGATCATTACAGTTGGCCAAAAACTTTACCTAAAAAGCACAACATTTTGAGGGAGAAGTTATGTTAATTCAATCTATTCAGCGCATGTATGCTGGATAAGTGGATGATTGAAATTTCAAGCAAAGTGAGTATAGTCATACACACACACATATAGATCATAGATGTTAGGAGAGAGAGAGAGAGAGAGAGAGAGAGAGAGAGAGAGAGAGAGAGAGATGGAGGGAGAAAGATCACTGAGTGAGTGTGAAATACATGTGCAGATTGAAAGCTTTGGAGGGGAAAAAATTGACCATGCACCCGACAAAATTCGTGTATAGGGCGATTGCTGTACCTCTGAACTACGGGGGCTGAGTCTGCACCAGAAACTTCCTTACCGTCAGTGACTTACAACTGTATTAGGTGCCCAGTGACTGCAGTGGAGTGCAGAAAAGAAAAACCACCCATGCTGGAGAATCATAACCGCAGTGGTAGCTCTTGAGCTCCAAGATGCAAAAATGACTGGAAATTCATTGGTTACGATTCTCACGCAAAACTTGACTGGAAATTGATTGGTTACGAGGCGGCGTGACTGTTCTCCTTGTGAAGCGCATGCTTATGATTTCAAATCCTGGGCCTAGCTAAATGGTCCGCGCAGACGTGGGCTACGGTAAAGTAGCCACTTCGTAGCGTCTTTTTCTTTTCAACTGGTGGATTGGTCGACCCGTAAGGCTAGATCGTGATTTTTGTTCGCTAGACGTTAGGTTGCCACCGTTAGTCCGAGCTCGCTAGCACGATACAACCCAAGCAGGCACGTGCACAGAAATGAGAAGTATTAAAACTTTCGGTTATGATTGGGCAAGTGTTTACGGGGCTTCATAAATCATCCCAGCAGTACTAAAGTCGACAACAAAACCTGTAGCTCGCCCAGATATGTAAAATTCAAACGAGTATCAATAGCGTGCCTTAAGACCTACCTCTTCGGCCGCGTCCAACATAAACCTCTTCGCCCGATCGCCCCAGATGGCAGGAACAGTTAAAATCCATTTCACCTCTTTTTCTACCCAGTTCGCTCCAGTTGATAGTGGTATTTCTCTCTTAATGGTTTGGTAGAAGTACTGCAGTGAACGCGCGAAAACAGTCTTGGCATCCATTGTCTTGCCATTGGCTGCCTCGATCTGGTTGGTACCCGTCACATCCTGAAATGAACAGAAAGACAAAGCCTTAACATCTGATCGCAATACTTCAGAACGTTTCTCCGGCTGTGCATATGGATGTGTGCTTTCTTCAATCAATAACGGGAAACCTTAATTCTTCATGAAGTGGAATTATGCACACCGCCCTGGAACAAATGAGGGAAAGTTTTAAAACTCTGTTGCCGACTGAATATCTAGAGCTCGAGATTTTGAAATTACGATTTCTGCTTACCTCATCTTTTCTAAGCGTCATCTTGAAGCGGTCGAAGAAAAAATGGTTCCTGATCTCTTTATCAGTTTCCAGAAGAAAATACGTCTCCAAAGCCTTCTTTCCAAAGGAAAGCAATTTCCCATGTTTGTCTAGTAGGACGGCTGTGGGTATCTTATGCCCACCACTGCCGTCATCCCCTTGGACATTGATGTGTTCACTAGTTTGGCCGATGGCGAACGCATAGCCGCTGAAGGTCGTACCAAAATCAATAGCAACGAACACGTTGAAGTGTGTGTCTCTATCACCAGACCGGTACTTCGCCATGGCTTCTTTCAAAAGATGAAAAGCGGCCCTTCGTAGGATCTGGGTCTCTCCTGCTGGGACACTCTCTCTAACGAGATACTTATAGCCCTGGCCTTTTTAGCGACGCATTGTAGGGAGAAACGTTTCAATTGACCCCCAGCATTTCCGCATGCTTTCTCTGTTTCCGCGTGTGTTGGACGTACGGTCACGTGCTCTTAGAGCATCGCGTGACCGTAATGCTGGCGATCCTCGATCTTGTGGAAGGCAGCGGTGCGGGAGCACGGCCGCGTGACGCCTCAGCGCAGCCCCGAGTAATTCGATGATGGCAGGCGTCCTAAATGCCGGACTAAAATGTTGGCAAGCATTACGTGCGCATTAAAGAAAGTAATGTACTATCAGCAGATTCGCAGGTACTGCTACGTGATCATCATTGAACATTCTCTTAAATAGCCCAAAGGCCTAAAATGCCTGACCGTGTTGATAACATGTCATCACAATAAGGAATTTTTAGAAGGACAAGTCACAAGGCACACGTTGTTTTCAATAGTGAAATACTTTGTTTTCAGTCTATGAAGACGATCATAAGTTGAGAGAAGTCATAAGACAAGACACGCCCCTGCTCACAATTTTTCAGGCTGTGCGCTATCTCACGCGCTGCAGTGTGTTTGCAGCCTGCTCACACGAAGAAGCGCCAACTAAAAGGCAGCAAAATATTCAGTGTGCGTGAACACTGTAAACTAGTTATGCGAAAAACTAACACGATGAAAACTAAAATCCCAACAGAACTTGCACGGGCATAAAAGTTGAAGAGTGACAAATGTAAGAGGAAGCACAAAAGAAGAGAATTGTCAGCAGTAGGCAGTGTATCCCTTAGAGAGAACCACGCGCTGATGATCAAGCAGAGCAGGCCAGACAATCTGCCGCTTCTTGCCTGCTGACGACAAGTCTTGACATCCCGGAAGCATTGTAAAGTGGTCAGGGTTGAATGAACTTTTGTACACGACCTCACCTCTGCCTCGGAACAAAAGCCACTGCCAAGAGAAGTCACAGCAACCTTCAACAAATGGCTGAAGATGGCTCTCTTCAAAGTCACGCCATTTCCCCTGGCCACATCCGATGTTTGAAGCATATTTACGAAGTTTCTGGTAGGGGTCTGTACACTGAAATTGTTCCCAGGGAAGTAAATACTTCTGCATGAGAAAGAACCAGGTAAAAAGATAGAAAACACACAGTCAAGAGCCTGTCATCAGATCATTGGTTTAAACTCTCCACAAAGTTTGCCGTTTTCCTTTCAAACAGCTTCCTCCATCAGTGTAACATTGGAGTTGAAAGCGTTGGTACTTAATAGTCACTTGCCTTGCTATTTTTCACTGACATTGTCGAGCAGGGCAAACACATGCCAAGCACATTCATCTTATTCACTAAGAAAGTAACTGCAACTTGCCAATTTGGACAAGAACTAATTTCTGAAAATCCAAAAACATAATGCCACTATGATGAGGTCACCTGAAAAAGCTAAAGAACTTATGGTGAAAAATACATCATCATTGAAGTGAAAAACGATGATTTTTCTACCTGTGTGAATTTGAGAGGTGTTTTTCTTGGCACTTGTCCGGGCTGTTCCGGACGACCACACATTGCTGTGTGGCGTATGATGTGAGACAGAATCTCCGCATTGGTGGAGAGCTCCTCTGCTTGGAGGCCAATCCCTGTAATGAGACCGTTCAGTTTCTGTTGGAGCTGATGATATTTCTGAGCAGCAGTGTTGTGTGCAATCTGGAAACCACACAAAAGCTCAGTCTGCTAAGGCACACCTGAAACAGTTATACCATTTGAAATAAGGTTCTCTCTCTCCCTCTCTGCTTGAAAAGAAAACCTTAATCTTGAAAGTGTACTATGTTTACAAGAGAGCTCGATATTTGTCTAAGTCTACATATAAAACTTTAATGCAGATTGCCATAGCCTTAACCAGCCAATTGAACATGTAGACCACTACAGTATGCTAGCCTAACAACTCAATTAATATTTTTCATAAATTACGTGAAATTGAAAATCTACTATTATTTCTGCGTACTGAAATTTGTTGAGCCACGAGCCTCAGGAGAACTCTCAATTTCTGGACTCAGTCAATCCCACCACCACCACATTAGACACTAGAGCAACACTGTCATTACTCATACAGTTTACGAAAAAAATTTGCACCCCAAGTGCAATTTTTTTCATAAACTTTACAAAATGGTCCCCATCAGACATTTACAAAATTACTTGTTACAAACAAAATTTGTTTTACAGTAAACAGAAAAACTCTATGTGTTTTGGTAAACAATTCAGGACATCACCATGCATCGAAAACCGTAATCTACTGTCCAGTAACCAAGCCTGTTCATCACTGAATTTAGTTTGTCACAAGTGTTTATAGACCCATGGCCTGAGTCAAGACTGCTTCACTTCAATGTCTTTCCTCGCCTTTCCTGATTACTTGCAGGAGCAGCATGTCATTTAAAGATACCTAGTAAGCTCACCTGCCAATTCACGCTCAAACGTTTGTGGTGAGCAACATCCCCCAGCCTAATAGCAGAAATCACTTGTACATGCTCTGAACCACTTAGTTAAACCTGGCTGACTGTAGATTTGGGCTGGGGTTTTGTCACTATTATCCTTCTCAAAATGTTGTTGTCACGGGCATGTTAAGTGTGTGGAGCTTCATTCAGGGACATTCTGAAGTGTACAGCA
This sequence comes from Nicola tetela, assembly GCA_028565695.1. Taxonomy (NCBI): domain Eukaryota; kingdom Metazoa; phylum Porifera; class Calcarea; order Clathrinida; family Clathrinidae; genus Nicola; species Nicola tetela. The sequence continues at coordinate 12,778 of JAOWAW010167176.1, forward strand.
TATAAAATGTCTGTGTCATGATCTACATGGGAATTGTAAGTGTACACTTGGCTTACCAGGAGGAAGTTCTCCAAGCTCCACACAATGTAAGCAATGTGTTGGTTGCTTTCTTCTTTAGATGCAGGCAGGCCAATGAAGTGTTCAGCCATTTCTTTAGCGCTGTCAAACATCTCCCCAAACTGCATTGTGATTTTTTTCCTTGCATCTGCTGGCTCAAACTGGAAACCGAATCGCAATGCTGTTTCTTTGCCTTGCTCCTCCAACCTTTATGCAACAACCAACAAAAACAGGCACTAGTCACTTCACGTGTGCCTAGCCTTGATCAAAGTAAGTATCTCCTTTTAACAACTGACAGGACATTTTCAGGGACTTGAATGCCAATCCAGAACTTGAGAAGTTTGGTTTTCCTCTTAATCAAATGCTGCAAGAACACATCAGGGTGACTTCAAATCCTATTAATAGAGCCACGGTGTCGTGCCCCTATCTGGATACTGGATGCAAACAGTTTGAGCTCAAAGTCACAGTGATGGATGAAATCAATTGTTTTATACTATACACACACGACAAAAACCATATTCACCATACACTCACAATCAATGCACATAAAGACTGTATTTTCTTCACATTTCGTGTTCCGCCTTCATGTCTTGAAATTTGCTTTACTCCACATCTTTTTCTTTTTGTTTAGCAAAACAGAGTGTCTTTTCCATCTCATGGTCTCCTGTGCAATCCTCTTATCTAACCGTTTTTCTTCTTCCTCTCTGTTCAAGATAATCAGTACAGAGTCCCATTTTTCATTGTGCGCTCAATCAACCCTCTTTCTCTCCCCTTTGTACTAAAATTCACCGGTTTTCTGCCCTTCCATGTGTCTGCCACTCGTCTTCCATCCACTGATTTGATTTCAAGTTCTGCTGTACCTACTACAATGGCAGCCTTAGTAACCACGCGCTTGTTTTCCTTTGGGGCCTTCTCTTTTCCTTCCTCCCTATCATTTCTCTCTTCTTCGAGAGTCTCTCTCAGACTCTCCATCTCAGTTTTCCAGGGTTTAGACTCTCGCAGAAGTCTCGTACCTTGTTTCCAGTGATTCATTCTCTTTCTCTATTTTGGCGATGCTTCTCTCCAGCGCTCTTCGCTCCTCCTCCAGCTCTGACATCTTCTTCTTGTGGGATTCAGAGTTTACCATCTTTGCTTCTTTAGTTTGCTCTTCCAGGTCTTGTTCGTACTTTGTCACTAACTCCTGCATGGGAGTGACGAGTGACGACATGAATTCCTTGTACTCGTGTATCTCATGGTAGATGCGACTCAACTCCTGCATACCTTCCGACTCCATTTCTGCAGCTACCAGTCGACCCTTACTGTAATTGCTAAGAACTTGATCTCAAGTTTTGAAAGTGAGGACTGGCCAGGCCGCTGCTGGCGACGACCATACAATACTACACAAAGTTACCACACCATTGGCACCTCTGAAAGTTATTGTTCCTTTTGTGCACTGAGAAAGAGTGCCGGTCGCTATCTAGCGTTTTTCGACTTTCTACTAGTAACCTATTCCTTTGACTGTCGTCTTGTGTCCGCTATTCGGTCGTTCAGAGCGTGATCAAGGCAAGCGAGTGAAACTTTGGAGCAGGAAATGCGATGAAGTCCCGACTGCTGACGTTCATGTAGTTGCTATGGGCTATGCAACTAATCACGTGACAACTTCAACCATCTCACGTGCGCTTGGAGAGGCGACCCGGAAATGGACTGATCGTGAAGTAGATGACCGTCATCGTGGTGGTGAAGAGTTTCAAACGCTCCAGGTAAAGCTGAATAGTGGAAAGACCAACGTACGTACATCAGCCTTTTGACCAAATTGGCGCTGAAGCAGCCGGTGCATGGTCACGAGGTAGCCCAACTCTGGAAGATGGTCGTAAGTCCGTGGCAAGTGGAGTCATTGTCCAACTTCACGTCAGTTCTTCCCTCTTCTAACATATCCGACTCTGCAGGCTGGAAGCTACAGCATTACAACACCAAGTCACCAACTGCTGGAGCCATGCCCTGAATGAAACTGCCTGGTCATGAAGTTTTTTGATAGCCTTATTGTCCTGGAAGGCTCACTTGCATTGCGCACTGGAGCATGTACAAATACCCAGCGGCACAACTGGAATGTCGTGATCAAGCAGTGGGAATGTTTAGTGAAAGTCAGCTGCCTGTGACGCGCACGCACACACACACGGACGCACACACGCACACATGCACACTTGCACACCGGCATAGGCACATACACACACACACACACACACACACACACACACACACACACACACACACACACACTCGCCCAATGCATATCAACATTGCTAATACAACATAGTTGAAAAAATGTAACAAAGGCTAGAGACAGATAACACACATGGGGTGCAAAGAAGCAAGCAGAAGAAGAAAAAAACATACAAACATGAATTTTGAACTTCTCAAAACATTCTGCAAAAGACAAGAGCTCAAAGTCAATGCAGGAAAAAGGATAACCAGTCCTTCACTTTTGTTCTACAGGTTTTCAGGAAACTATAGTTAGATTGTTAGAAGCCTGTAGAAGTCATTCTACAGTAACCATGGCTTTGACAAGGCAACCTCCAGTCATATTCTCCAATCCAGGCCATTGGCAACGGGTCACCGACAATTTGCCATTGCGTTCTGTCTCCCCAACCTTCTTGTGATGCGTGTCTTGAAAGGGAGTGTCTTTAGCTGGAGAAATAAAATTGCCTTTTGATGGGAAGATGAGCCACTTCCAAGCAAACAAACAGCAATGATCAACAAATTCAGAAATTTTCTCATCTACAACCTCCCAAGCTAATGAATCGCTTGTGTTACAAATATCCTTCATCTTCTTATAAGTGCGTTCTCCTTTCGGTTGAGTCTTCATTAATCCTTCCACAGTAATCTCCATTTTCTCCTGAAAACACAAAACAGATCAGTTTTTATAATCAGACACAGCAGATGATAACAACAAGAAAATGAGGACCAGAAAGTGCAAAAGAGAGAGACAAGAATAGAAGGAGAGAGGCTGGGCCATTAATTGTTAATTTTTACGCACAAGGAGTCCAGCACATTACAGTGCTGACTGCTCCATTTGCTTTGCCTCACAATACAGAAAACCCTCCTTTATCTGAGCACCTTGGGCCTGAAAGGTGACAATATCTCATAAATGCCCATAACTTGGAATAATATAAAAGCAACACAGGATTATATACAATGTAGCACACCATCCATGAACATTCTATGCATACATGTATCCTTATGAAATAGAGTGTACATGCACAGGCTGTACGTATAGCCATATTTGACATGGTAACAGTCTCCAAAGACAGCCTGGTAGAGGGGAATGCCCGTATCTGGGGAGGCTGGACAATGGTGGTTTACTGCAGCTTAGACTGTTCGATTGTGCATGATGGATTCAACTGATGCAATTGCACTCTGCACGGTGTCTTCCTGATCATTAGGGGCGAAACGATTAATCTGATTAATCAGTTACTAATCATTAAAGAACTGAAAATGATCGATTTTGGTTGCAAACAATTAATTGGCTTGATCCTTTGTGTGGTTCAATAGCTGCAAAGGGCCAATTTGGGAGACTATGCGCTTGTAAGCGAGTGCGACCTCGCCCAACATTATGACGTGACATGCACCAAGAGCCTGTGCAGTCATACATAGTAGGCGCAACAAGCTCTTGGTGTGGGTGCGGAAAACAGCATAATACATGCACAACTGTACTTCATTATTGAACTCTGCATGTCAATGTTGCACCATTGACCACATTGCACACAACACACTTAATCATGACTGGCAATGCCACACATGAGAAGTATGCGCCTGTCCAACGGTTCATGAAAGAGGCTGTAAGGAAAGCTAAGAAGTGAACAAAAAAGAAAAAAGACCAGAATCTTCAAACTGCTGGGCAGTACAGTATCACCTCTAGTTCTCTTCAGAATACCGGTATATCTACCAATCAGACGTCAACAGTGAAACAAAGCTTTTCTTCCCGCCAGCAGCAGAGCAGTCAGTGGGAACACTTTAAGCTTGTTACTCCCAAGAACAACAGAAAATTTTCTGTTTGTGATGAATGTGGACAGAAAATCAGGTATTTCGGTGGGACTACAAACATGCAGACCCACTGGCAGAAGCACAAACACCAAGAAAAATCAGCTCAATCTGGCTCGAGTCAGACCATGCTGGATTCCTTTGTTGTCCACCACCCTTAACAAACCTGCTCAGTCTGGAAAACCAATGGGGCGTACGAACTGGTTGTTCGCTGGATGTTGCAAAATTTGCACCCTCTTGATATTATGAACCATGAGGGACTTGCTGACTTGCTTCGTTATTACTTTATCAACATGCATGGATCGCTAATCATGATACAGTAATGTGTCACAAATAATAAATTTATTTGTTTGTATGCGTTAATTGCATACGTGCCACATGATGTCTATGGGAAATGCAACATTGTTTATGGTTGCGGAAAAAGGACCAATTATAATCAAAAATCGAATCGTTAAGAAAAAGATTGAATCGTTAAGCTTAACAAATCAATCGTTTCACCCTACTGATCATCACACACAAATGACCACATATACACACTAATTCACTTTTTTTCTCAATATCGAAAACACCTTAAATTGCTCTACTAAATCTATATTTTGAATTACAATGTGGAGATGTGGCAAGGGAAAATGCATTGCATAATCGATTGTATGCACATATGAGTTAGCATGTGATACATAATCATTCTATACACATATGAGTCAGCATACAATACCATTCTATACATGTATGAGTCAGCATACAATACCACTCTATACATGTATGAGGCAACATACAATACCATTCTATACATATATGAGCCAGCACATACAATACCATTCTATACACACATGAGACAGCGTACAATACCATTCTATACATGTATGATTCAGCATACAATACCACCCTATACATGTATGAGGCAGCATACAATACCACTCTATACATGTATGAGTCAGCATACAATACCACTCTATACATGTATGAGGCAGCATACAATACTACTCTATACATGTATGAGTCACCATACAATACCATTCTATACACGTATGATTCAGCATACAATACCACCCTATACATGTATGAGTAGCATACAATACCACTCTATACATGTATGAGTCAGCATACAATACCATTCTATACATGTATGAGTCAGCATACAATACCATTCTATACACGTATGATTCAGCATACAATACCATTCTATACGTGTATGAGCCAGCATACAATACCATTCTATACATGTATGAGTCAGCATACAATACCATTCTATACATGTATGAATCAGCATATACAGTACCATTCTATACATGTATAATTCAGCATACATTACCATGCTGAAGACCATTGGTCTGTAGTCCTTGTTGGTTGCGTTTGAAGCATTCTTTCCTGTTGAGCCTTGGGGTTCCGCTGACAATAATGTTTTTGCAACATCAGAAACAATAACACACTTTTCTGAATCATCAGAAAACTTCTTAGCTGGGGCTCGTCCAAAAATTTTTTCAAGGCCCTGGACAAGCTGCTTTTCGACTTTGTTGTATGCTTTGGAGGCAATTTCCTGATACAGATAGACACACCAAAAAAACTTTTCAAAACACACAACAAACTATTTTTCACAGCTTTATTCAACATGTTGTGAGAGTAATTTTAAGTTGCACAAACATAGAAGAAACAAATTCTGCTTGACCATGCTCTCTGCCAGAGAGGAACGGTTTGATACTCTTCAAATCTCCCTCCAGCTATTGACCACTGTTCTCTGCCGTTGACGGCAGTGTTCTTTCCTACCACCAGTTGCTAGGTGCAAAACATGAGAAAGATGCACGTCTGACTTGTTGTTTACTACTGACAGTGATTGACAATCAAAATCCATCAAATGTTTGATGGTCTAACTTAATACGACAAATATCTGCACATTGTCATACATCCGCACATTAAATCGCACTTGCCAACCTATAGCTAGGACATTATTATTAGCTGGTAGAAGATGGGCTGTTTCTGTAAAAGCATATGAATACATAATTTATTGTGCGCATTGACAAGAAAATTAACGCACTGATACATGAAGACGTCTTAGAAGTTGGACGCGGAAAACATCCTGTATTGTTCATCTTGCTAAGTGACCACAGGTACGTACCATAAGGATGCCGCCCAGTAGTGAGAAGATTTCATTTTCACCGATCGGTGAGCTGCTCCCATCCTTTTTCACAAACTTGGTGATGTTGCTGACAATCATCCTGGCATCTTTGGAAACTACAGCAAACAACTCCTCAATGTCATCTTCAGTTGGCAAGGTGAGGTGAATGCCACGTCGCCGTTCATCCTCTTTTGCCTGTTCGTCCATCCTGAGCAAGAAAAGAAAATGTCGAGTCATTTTGCCCACTGATCCTGCTTTTGCTCAGGCGGGCACTCCCCTTTATTGAAGCAACATCTTTTCATCTCTGCCAGCTGACACATGTCCAAGCGTTCGGTTATTTTTTTATAATTCGATTTGGACATATATATTATAGCTGTTTGGTCAAGCTTAAATTGCACGGGACTCTCACAGTGCAGGTAACATAAATTAGGATCTAGTTTCTCCTTGATGGGCCACCTTCTTTCATTCACATTCTGGGCTACAGAGTGACGTTTTGAGACGTCGGTGAGGACAAGTGCATCCAGCGTTTGTCATTTCACACTTTTAAGCCACGCAGCTGCACGAAGAATCAAAATTCTGCCCCTCGCCCTCTCTGATGCCTTACCTCTTCTGCAGCTCGCTGATGCGTTCTTCCAATATCTTGATTCCGTCCTTCAGTGACGTTTCTTGTCGATAATGCCTCTTTAATTCCTCTTCGTGAGCTTTCTCCATCCTGTTCCTTTCCTCCTCCCATTGAATTTTTCGTTTTTTCAGAGTTTCTTCTTCCTCCAAGAGGCCATCAATCGGACGACGAGACTTTTCAAGCTGATCCACCGCTTTTTCCAGCTCCTTCAGTTGCTTTCGTACATTACCATAGAAATCCGGCGCTTCTTTACTTGCCATAGTCAACCTTTATGCTGAACTAGAGGAGGTACAACGTGCAATATTGTCACGTCTTTTGCTTACTGGATACTGCCAACGCGAAAGGGAATA
>JAOWAW010167287.1:0-19934 GCA_028565695.1 Nicola tetela
ACAGTAAAATTAAGTGAAGGGCATTTTTTTAAAGTAAGCAGCTATTTTTGGTTGAAGGTCGCAACCACTCTTTCTGTAAATAGGTAAATGGGCCTTCTATTTGATGCCCTTGAACAACAAATCGTGAAGAAAACAGTAGGACATTCACATGATGAAATTTCAACTGGTGAATCCAGGTTTGGGGTGCAGCATGACCTTAGATCAAAAATGGCTGAATATATAAATTTTAGTAAAGTACAGTGAGACCTCATGTAACCGCACATGCTTGTCATGCACAAAAAAATTTGGATAGTCGGGATACCAGATAAGTGAACAGCATGCATCATATACAGCAATGTCTATGGTGTACATTTGTTCTCGTAAATTGCATGCAGATACTGAGGGATCCTGATGAACGGGAACCAGTTAAGCAAGGTCCTACTGTAATGATACTTGGTGGTGTAGAAGATAATAATAATAATAATAATAATAATAATAATAATAATAATGTTGATAATTCTTTTCACTCTACAAAGGTACAAAAATTAGTCATGTAAAAATTTAGGTATTTTGTTGTATGTTGAAACATACTTTTGTAAGATGACTGCCATGCACAGTTTTAACACAGCCTTGTGTCCAATTGCAGTTCTTTCTCTCTTTGGCTGATTTTGAAAGTCTTCCTGTACTCATGGTTTTAGAAAATTCTCTAACTTATCAGTTTCTCAATTTTGTTCCACCTTCAGGTGCACAGCAGACTCAAACATGTGGCAACCAAGCACATCTTGGCAAATAAAAATCACATTCTTGAGCGCTGAATAAGACTGGAGGCAAAAATTTTACTGGCTTGATGGCAAGCTTTTAAGTAATTTCCGCTGGATATGATCTGACATCTGCTACATGAGACACTATGAAGTGACTGTTAGTGTAGCCTATTTGACCGCAGCAACTCCATGCCAGAGCAAAAATGGGAAAATGTTGAGTTATGATTTTGCCAGCACGAATGGTCTCTCTGTGATATGCATATGAACGTAAATCCTGGGCTTAGCTTAGGTCACTGTGTATAGGCTACAGCAAGTATTCACTTCTTATTTTCTCACGGAGGGGTTACTGATCATATTGAGAGGTGGTTCAAAGCTTGCCATGAACCAATTTTTTGAGATGCCAGTTTAGTAGAGCAGTTAAGATCATGATTTTCCTGTTGGCTAGGGTGTTTGTTTACAGCAGGTCTGTGTTCACTCACCCCAGCCAGAAAAAATAGTAAAATGGTGATGATTCTTGCTGCATGAATTGTCTCTCTCTGATGACTTTGTGTCTGTCCCTATTGTGGACCAGGCCAGTGGCTAGTGTAAAATGGCACTATTCAGTGAATATGTATCCCTTATTTGCCATACACTGCAGTACATGTGCTATGCAGCGGCTTTCTCTACTTACTGTGCTGTCTGGCTCTGTCACCAACTTCCCTAGCGGCCTTGTGTTGCCTAGATGGTTACCATGGCATTTTCCTCATGAGAAGAGGCCACAGAAATGACTGCTGAGCGTAACAGTGCCTCATCTGCGCATTTTTGTATCTTTTAAAGTTTGTTGTCTTCTTTGTCATCGATTTCTGGCAGAATTCAAGAGGCTATGCTTTTCATTCAATTTTTTAGCAAACGACACTGCATCTGCCATTGAAACGTTCAGACAACACCGGAAGAGACTCAACCACAGCTGGTAGCAGGCCGCAATCTTGTTCAAGCAGCTTAGGAGAAGAAACGAGGAGGAGGAAAGATGTTGAGGTAGGTTCATGGTGTTGTGTGATTGTGTGAAAGAAAGTGCAGTGGATATGCGGACAACTAGCAGGGGAATGAGGACAGAGTGTTGTTGTTATTTGATGGTGATGTTGCTCCTTAAATTGCCTGCTCCAATCTTTCTTGAGTTATTGAGGCAAAACACTTTCCTTAAACAATCTCTAGCTGATGGCAAAAATCACAAAGCCAATTTGTCCATTTTCTTTCATGTAAAATGAAGTGAGAGTTACCTTAAGTGGAATCCTACTTTAATCTTCACTCTTTGGTGCCTTGGGAATTTCTGGCTTCTTTCCTTGCATGCATGTTGCCAACAGGATTTGAAGTTTCTTCCATGCCCAATCACTTCCCTGTAAACCCTATAGTTCTTTGGTGCATGGATATTGTCTACTGAGTGTGTAGCCGTTTTGATGTTTCAATGTTTTTGTCCTTATCCTCTTTGCCTTCTACTACTCTGCTAGACGTTTTCATTGCAAAAAAGACATGAAGAGAGTATGTTAGAGAAGCTCAACCACCCAACAGGATTGTGTGTGAAATGTGCATCTTAGTAACTCATGCACAATCGGATTTCCGACAACACAAGTAGTCCCCACAGACACACATGCATACACGCACACATGCGTGCGCATACACAGTTGGAGTACACGCTAACCCACACCAACCGGCCTATCCTTTCACTGGTGTCCTCTTGCTTTCTGTCAGTCTTTATTATTATTATTATTATTATTATTATTATTATTATTATTATTATTATTATTATTATTGCAATAAATGCACACAGAGAGACACTCATTTTCAAGTTCTGAACATATTTTCTGTCCTTCTCTTCAGAGAACATACAGGACAATTTATGGCAACAATGCAGTACAAGGGTATTAATATTATACAAGCCATGACAATGAGAAAGGTGAATTTAGTACAAGGTGACAGAACGATGGTACAGGTGACAAAAAGAATCGAACCACGAAAACAACTCAGTGACACCAAGAGAACACTAGCACTAATAACTACAAGAATCTAGGGAGGTTCAGACATGTGAAATAGTTAAGAAAAGCATTGGACTGTTTTTGTGTACATAAAACCAGTTTTCATGCAAGAACGTATAAAGCCTCTAGCACCTCAAGGCAGCATTTTGATTTGCCATAACACAAGACACTAAATGATGTGTCTTCATAGCATCTACTTGAAGTAGCTCATTCCACGTTTTCAACCAAATGACGTGCCACCACTGACTGATATGACTCAGAACTGATCAACTTGGCAGGTGGCCGAGCCTCCAGTGCCGTGGCTTTACACTTGCGTGGTGGACATTTTCTCAGCAGCTCTGGTGCATGCTCCAGCGCAGTATCAGTCATTGGTCTCCTACGTGGCCTGCCGCACGTCGGTCTTTGCAAGCCAGCCGTGCTCATGGTCAAAAGATGTAACAGTACGTGTTGCCTAAGGCAGGAATTCAAACATTGGATTATTATTATTTATTTTTATTTTTATTTTTATTTTTATTATTTATTTTTAATAATACTTTGACATGTTACAGTGTTGTTAACTACGCAGACGTGAGATACACGTTGCATGTGCCATCCTCACACACTGAGCTCACACTGTGCACATCGTGTACACACCCTATCCATGCATCCTCCATGTTGTCTCTCACTGCTCATGCGCAATTCAACTGTTGACCACTCGCACACTGCTTGGCACAGTTCCGGTTTCTTCTATGCTTTTCTCTCTCAAGTGGTTCATTTTTTTGTTCTTACTGCCATGCATTGCAGATGGCAATCAGCAGCATGTTTGCAACAAGAAGGACTGATTGAGCATTCCTCTGCTGCTGCCCCCATCTTGGACAGTGGTTTTACTGCCCAACAAATTCAATCCCTCTCTACCATGATTGCTTCGGCGGTTCAAGCTGTGCTACCCAACCCAGTTCCCCATCCAACAGGACAGCCTGAGGCTGTCCCTCAAGACATGCTAGAGTCTTTGCAACCAGAACAAGTTACTGCTGTGGGTAACATCGTCAGTACTGGACAGCCAGGAACTCAGAACATGGACGTTTCTCTGCCTATTCAAGGTGATCTTCGCTGTCTCTGTGCTCACTTACCCCTGTCATTGCTTACGAAAATTCGGAGAGGTCTGTTTGTAGAATTCCATCTGTTGTTGCCCACTGGTCCTGGCAATCACTACCCACTTGCAAAACGTCTTAAAGTGTCCACCTTGTCTGATGGAGAGAAAGATTCTATAACTGTTTCGGCTTTGCCTATTGCTTGTCAGCAAGTGTCCGATGTACTGTCCTGGCTGGAGGCATGGACTATTTACTCTTCCATTCTTGTGGCATCCACCCCGTCACAGGCGTGCGAGTTACTGTCCTACCAAGGCCTAATTATCTCCACTGCTTGACAATATTCATTCAACACTGTGCTGGCGTATGACAGGTCTTTCTGTCAGTTGGCTGAAAAAAGACCCTGCACTCCGGTGGGATCGTTGCGACATGGACTTGTTTGTGTGTGCATTCACTGGCCAAAGCCTGTCCTACACTGGCGGGACTACTGTCGCAGCTCAATGTACGGCTCAACTTTTTCATCATCCAGCAGCTGAAAGTGGTCAGCGCATCTTCTTAACCCAAGCAGCACTCGATCAGCGTTTTTGCACAACCACAGATGGTGTAGCGATCTACTGCAATTTCAATACCAGAGGCTGTGTGGTATGCTGCTGCCGATACGCGCACTGCTGCTTCACATGTTGGGGTCCGCACAGCGCAGCTGACGGGGACTGTGTCCCCACACCATCTTCCTAGCAACACCCCTGCCGTGACCAACGACCTCCAACTGCCCACACCGATTAGAGTAGACAGATTATCGTCTGGATTGCAGCATCACCCTTATAAACTATTTGTCTCATCTCTTCTTTCTGACTTGTTTCATGGTGAAGGTATAGGCATCCATGGCATGACATGTAGGCAGATTGCTCCCAACCTGCCATCTCCTATTGAGTTCACCACTTATATTAATGCTTTTCTGGAAAAAGAAATCTCCACTGGCCGCATTGCTGGGCCATTCAAGGATCCACCCTTCCTGATGTACATTGCTCTGGTTGGGCACAGTTCCAAAATCTCATGGTGGACGAAGAGTCATTATGCATATGTTGGCACCACACAGCCGCAGCGTGAATGATCACATTGATTGAGACGAGTTCAGTCTCTCCTACATAATGATCGACGATGTGACAAGATTAGTAGCCAAGTTCGGCCAAGGCGTGCTGATGTCTAAAGTGGACCTAAAATCTGCCTTTCGCCTCATTCCAGTGTGGCCTGTGGACTACCATCTTCTTGGTATCTGCTGGCATTCGCAATTCTACTATGACTTGGCTCTTCCATTTGTCCTACAATCGGCCCCAGCTATTTTCAACCGCCTGGCTGACGCATTATAGTTTATGTTGGTTCACAACTATGGCACTGCTGACATAGTTCACAACCTCAATGACTATTTTACAGTTAATGAACCGTCCGCCAACCAAGCATCATCGGTTGCAACTTCACAAATGGGCACAATACTTGAGGACTTCAACCAATTAGGCGTGCCTGTCTCCAACTCCCTGGCAAGGTTGTCGGCCCAACCACGCGCATCACCGTACTTGGAATATGCTTTGACTCAGTTTCGGGGCAGATGTCATCGTCTGAGGACAAACTGGTGCCATTGTAGAAAACCTTGTGCAAATGGGGAGAACAGACCATGTGCTCCCAAGCGCAAGCTCTTGTCCCTGATTGGCAAGTCACTTTTGCAGCGAAAGTTGTTCCACCAGGCCACACATTCTTGCGTCGATTGATCGACTTGAGCACAACCAGCAAGCACTAGCTTGTCGTCTACGCTATCCCTGTCACCCTATGCTCAGGCAGACATTACTTGGTGGCCGGAGTTCCTGCCCACTTTGGAATGGTTGCACCCTGATTCCGGATTTACCCTGGACCATAGTTCCCATTTCTAGTTATACACCAATGCATCTAGTGGCACTGGATATTTCATATACTTTGAAGGTTACTGGATGAATGGGTGCTGGACTACAGCACAAGCTGACATGTCCATCACTTGGAAAGAACTGTTCCCTATTGCCCTTGCTTGCCATGTCTGGGGCAATGGCTGGACCGGGAAGAAGTTGTTGGTGGACTGTGACAATGCTACAGTGGTCTCTGTCATAGCCTTGGGCACAGCTCATGATCCTTTTGTCATGCACCTTGTTTGATATATATTTTTTACTGCTGCTAAATGCCAGTTTGTCATATTTGTGTAACATATTTTGGGAGTGAATACCATTCTTGCGGATTGTCTATCCCGCATGCAGATTTCTTGGTTCCGGAACCTGGCTCCTCATGCCAACAAAGAGCCATGAAACTCCGATAGAACAGCCAGAAGCCTGTTGGACCCCTTAGAAGCGGAAACTGAACACCTGATAGACCATAGTGTCACAAAGAGTGTCTAATAAAGGTTTATCTTTGTGTGTAGTGATGAGAGTAAATTCAAAAAAGTCGTTTTCTATGTTGCAAAGAGCACCAAGAAAGCCTACTGCACTGGGATCAAGGTTTACACACAGTTCTGCTCGTCCAGAGGTTGGCCCTTAACACCTGCATCGGAACAGACATTGGTCTTGTTCGTTGCCTTTTTAAGTGCCACTGGACATACTGCCCAGACAGCCAGAGTCTACATCGCTGGTGTTCACTTTCTGTACCTGAAGAACAGTGCAAATCTCTCGCCTTTCCGTAGCCAATTCTTGGCAGCCACTCTGCAAGGTCTTCAACGGGTTGAACCCAAGCACCATCATTGAGAAAGGCTTCCCATCACAGTCAGTCAACTGCACTTATTCATGGAGAAAGTCTACACCTTGCGGTGCCTTGGGGATATGGACAGAAACATGCTTTGGGCAGCAATCAGCGTCGCATACTTTGGACTCCTCCATGTTAGCAAGTATACCTTGTCCAGCAACCTGACTTTTGACCCTGTTAGGACATTCACCTGCAAGAGAGTTATCCTGCGAGAGGATGCAATAAGGTTGCACCTTGCTGTCAGAAAAACAGACCATGTCCAACAAGGAGTAGAAGTTATTGTGGGCACCACGGGTGATGACCTTTGCCCCGTATCTACGATGTGCCACTATGTGATGGCTATGACCTTGGCAAACATTGACATGCTGGTCTTCCGTTTTGTGGATGGCATGTTCCTGACTCCCAGTGATGTCAATTTCTGGTTACGGCGCTTTATTGCTGACAGCGGGACCAGCCACAGCTTAAGAATCAGCAGCATGATGGCAGCGGCTGAAGCTGGAGTGCAAACATGGCAGCTGCAGGCCGGTGGGCAGTGGCACAGTGAAGCTTACAATCGCTACATATGACCATTGGTGACTGCAATGCAGGGACTTGCAAAGTTGATGACAGCCAAGCAGCAAACAACATGTATGGTTCAACAAGATTGACAATGCTAAGTGAACTATTCTATGTTAGCATGGATTGCACATAAATGCATGCATCTGATTGCACTACTTACTTGTTGCCGCTAATTGCATGCAGGCTGGTTGGTCTTACCAATATATCATACTTTGGAAGGGCAAGCTGGCAAATGGCATTCCCTTGCAGCGCAACACTATCACAACTAACATGCATGCAAACTCTGTCCTGCCAGCATGCAGAAGCTGAGCACCACATGCTCTGCTCTCTACGCTTGATCCGTCCTGCCAGCAGGCAGAAGCCAAGCACCATGTCCTCCATCCTGTTGGTACTGCACGTTTCGGGGGTTGAATTCATACTTACCCCCTTCTGAACTGGCTGTGTCCAACAGAAGCCAAGGAACAGCGCCATCCACGCATTTCACATGAAGTTGTAGTGGTGGTCACGAAACCGAGTGCATAAGCTTTACCCCACTAAGCACCTGCCACTTGCCACAGCTCCTTGGAGTAAAGGCCAACCCTGTGTGTAAGTCTGCAGTTGTTAATTCTATTTTTTATTTTATTTTAATTTATTTAAAAAAGCGACGTGGAGACAGCAGAAAAATTGCACACACTAACACATTCATTGAGTTGATTTTTCCCTAGCTAGCTTTCATGCGTTATCATCACAGGAAATACAAGCACAGAATAAGAGCGAACAGCAAAGACCATCAGTATAAGAGCCAATGAAGTGAGAACAACGAATGTATTAGTTGTGTGGTGTGAAAGAAAAGAGGATAGTGATGAGGTGACAGAAGAGGGGAGTGCAAAGTGGGAAATGTCAGGTGAAGAACACTATTAACATCTAAAACAAAAATACAACACCCTAATCTAACAGAAACAGTTTCAATGTTTTGGCCTTTGTCTGCACACACAACGATGGAGGAGTTCATTTATTTATTTAGTTATTTATTTTATTGCTTTTATTATTATTTTTTAATTAATACAGTGTTTCTAAACTAATTTAAAATTTTTCTTTATTTTTATTTCTTGATAGTTTCTTAATTTCTTATTATCATTATTTTTCAATTTCTATTTTTTAATTTTTAATTTTTATTATCTTTTACTGTTTTTCATTTTCTTATTTATATTTCTTCATTTATTTCATTTTTATTTTTTTTAATTTCATTTTCTTTATTTTTAACTTTCTTTTTCCCCTCTTTTATGTTACCCTAACCATACATGCGATGCAGCGTTTGCAAATGGCATGTGTGTTGCGGTGTATAAGAGAGAGTTTCATGTGTTGCGGTGTATAAGAGAGAGGTGCATGTGTGACATGGCTTAGATAATAGATACGTGAGTGATGTGGTGCATGTGGTTTTTGTGCCACACAGCATATGAGCAGTTGCAGTTATAATGTGGTGAAAGCCTGTCTTTCAAGTTAGTTTGAATCTTGCTTTTCCTTGTATGACCCTGGAACCCGCTGCCATATTGTACTGCCCTTCTGTCTTGATTAAGTCCCGAAACAGATCGGTCTTAGTCTTGTATTAGTGTTGTAAGTTCTCTCTCTCTCTCTCTCTCTCTCTCTCTCTCTCTCTCTCTCTCTATTTCTTTCCCTCTCCACTTCAGTTTCTGTACAGACTGGCAGTGATTGACTGATGAACGGGCCAATTGCTACTGTTGTAATTTTCATTTCGCTTCTTGTCCTTTTGTGTGTGAGATATGCTCTGTTGCTTTCACCTTTCTTTTCGAATTGACACACACACACATACACACAACACAACACAACACACACAAATGCGTACAAACATGCATACAGGCACACATACGCAAAACACACACACTCACTAATGTCCGAACTGGCCTGGCAAGGGAAATGATTTTATGAAAGTATTTTCACATTAGGAGCTTCTTACCATAGATATGCATTGATCAATTTTTTTTACCCAGGGCAAGCTTCAGATGTTATCAATTTCACCTGTGGCAAGTTTGTGATGTTATTAATTTTCACTCGGAGTGTTCTTCTGATACCATCTATTTTTACATGTTGCAAGCATCTGATGTTTTTGCTGTTATTATTCATGTTCCAGAAAGAGTACCGTGAGAAAGTCGTTGACTTGTGTGATCGGATCTCACGGCCTCTAAATGATTACTCAACCAACCATAAAAACTGGAAACATCTAGCATCTCAACTTCTCAACTGGGGTTTCAGTGAATGCAAGGTAGGGAGTAAACTTTCACTTGAGAATAGAATTTGCTTCTGATATATAATATATTGTGCTGACAGATAAAGCAGCCTATCTAATTGACATAGTTCATCTGTGCGGAAAGTAAAATGTCTCTCTCTGAATATGGTTTAATTGCCTTTTCTCTCAATCTTGCGACACATCATCAGTAGGCGTCATGTTCGCTCTGTTTTTCTTGCTGAAAGCTCATTATTTATTTGGCTTTGTCTTTGGAGCTTCACTTGTCAGACATGCTGCTTTCTCACCTCCCTCTCCTCCTGTGTCCTCTCTCCTTCTCTCTCTCTCTCCTTCTCTCTCTCTCTCTCTCTCCTCTCCTGTCTCTCTCTCTCCTCTCCTGTCCCTCTCTCTCCTCTCTCTCTCCCTCTCCTTCTCTCTCTCTATCTCTCTCTCACTCTCTCTCCTTCTCTCTCTCTCTCTCTCTCTCTCTCTCTCTCTCTCTCTCTCTCTCTGCTTCCGGCTCTCTCTCCTTCTCTCTCTCCCCTTCTCTCTCTCTCTCTCTCTCTCTCTCTCCTCTCCTCTCTTTCCTTCTCTCTCTCTCTCTCCCTTTCTCTCTCTCTCTCTCTCTCTCTCTCTCCCCCTCTCTCTCTGTCCCATTCTAGGTTTCCCTCTGTCTTTCATGTGTCCTTCTCTTCTGCCCCATGTTCCCGTTCTCTTTCTCTTTCTTTGTGCTTTGTTATCTTTATTACTCTGTCCCCGTCTATCCCATCCCCTCACTTTCTGTCTGTTAAGTTTGAATATTTCGCTCCGAAGCTTTCTCTTTGACAGTCTTTCCAAGTCTCTTTTCAATCTGTCTCCCCATTCCTTTGTGGTAAACATGGTTCACTTTTGATCAATTCTTGATGTGTTTGTTTAGGTAACAGGTTCTGTGCAACTATAAACTTACAATGCCAATGTTGATGCCCTCACTGGAAAATTGTGTGTCCCTTGAAAACATCAATGCAGTGCTGATCCACTCAAAATTGTTTTCTTTTTTTCATTTTCACTAGTCATTCGAGAGAAAGTACAAGAATGACCCAGCTGGTCAAATGCTTGGCCAGTTTGTTGAGTACGAGGAGTCTCATGGCCTGGACAGCCAAAAGTGGATTTACGATCGCATTCGAAGAGGACTGCACAACATTGGCCGGGATGACCTCTTGCATAACATCTCTTCTCCTGGTAACTGAAAAATCTTTCCAGAATAATAAAAGGATAGATCAAATGTTTATAAATTTCCATGCAAATATAGTTAAGTTAGTGGGATTGCTATTTCTTGCATTATCGGAAACCACATTCTGATTTTGGCAGAAGATTGCCAGTGTATTACACCAAGGTGATTACATGTCGAATAGCATTGTAGATCTGTGAACAATGCCCAGAAGCCTAAAAGAAAACACAATTGGCCATACAGTCAGTCCTTGGCTAGTCCATTCTACAAAAACACACAAACAAGGCCAATGTATATCTTTTCAGCCAATGAGAAAAGCATGCTGTCATCACAATTACATCTGGCGGTGAACCAAATGCAAATTTTCTTTATCTGAATATTCTATGTGTTATTGAACCAAAGCTTTAGCTTATTAAAAACCTTTGTCGAAAAATCACAAAATCGTGTACATCAAGCTGATGAGGTAGCAGCTAAAACACCGCCAAACAGCAAATTTTCCCAGTTGGAGGTCCACGAGTGACAGCAACGTTGTCAAGAGTTGGCATCTGAGCCTGACATTTCAAGTCTTTCAATGTCAACAAAACAGACAGATGAGCAGTCTTCAAGTGGCTTATTAAGTTACTTGTGTCACCAAACCATGATAAGCAAACTTTTTGTTGCATATCTTGTACTTGGTCAGCTTGTCACCAGGAAGGGCTCAAAATGATCCCAGCAATTAACCTGGAGTTACAGGATGCCATCCTGCTGGAAAAGAAATGTCCAGACCTTGACAACAGGAACAATTCATGTCATTAACCAAATAGAAATGGCAAATGTTCTGTGAGTTGTGCCTTCACTATTACTATACAAGTTGCCTATCTTGCAACAGCCTACGCTACCTGCCAGCATGCGGGTATATGTTACTTGTGGTTTGAAACATTTTCATGAATGCACACACTCACACTGTACATGTACTGTGAAACATGCACCAAGTTTCGGCGTTGCAAATCAAATAAGTGACAAGCAGAAGCTCCTTCCCACTTTGCCGTACAGTACTGTACATTGCTATTGGACATACAACATTCAGTATTCGTTCAAACTGATGAATATTTGTACTGTTGATTTTGGCAAACGAACATTTAGATATTCAGAACATTTGG
The DNA here is from genome assembly GCA_028565695.1 of Nicola tetela. Classification (NCBI taxonomy): domain Eukaryota; kingdom Metazoa; phylum Porifera; class Calcarea; order Clathrinida; family Clathrinidae; genus Nicola; species Nicola tetela. The sequence goes on from JAOWAW010167287.1 coordinate 11,696, forward strand.
TCCATCCCTAATTTATATCCACAAAATTGCCAGCATTAATGTTTTTGTGCACATGTCAACAAGAATGTTGTGTGAAAGTAGATGTGCCAAAGGCTTTCACTAGATATGAATGAACAGTTTAAATCAATATTGTTGATGCCCTTATATGGTTATTCATGATTACTTGGTCGTTCATTGAGAGTATGGAGCTCATTGTTTGCATTTTTGTTTAACACTGTCACAGTGCCCATGCCATCATCACCCATGGACGAAAGCATCTCATCTGGACGTTCAGTAGAGCATTTATCAATCGTCTGCTCAGAAAAAAGCTCAGGAGATGGATTGGTCTTGAATGCGGGTGGAGCTGGCACTCATCCAATGGCTTCTGTGCAAGAGGACATTCATTCATTCCAGAAAGCAAACTTTCCAGAGAAGGAAGAAGGTGACGGCAAACAACATGTCTTGATGAAATCCCTGACAGCTCAGTTAATGGACATGTACCTCATCACTTCTCTGGATGAAGATTGGACGAGAACGCAAGGTAGAACATTGTGAGACTTTAACAAAGGATACCATCTTTCAACACGACATTCCCATACGAGAGTTCAGCATATCAGTGGTATACCGTGGTATACCAGTGGAATAACTTCTGTGCCTCCCCTCTATTGCCGCCTTTCCCCTGGAATGCCGTGTGGTATACCACTGGTATGCCATGGGGCATTTCAATGCTATACCCAAGCTGTTGCCATGTCAATGGAATACCAGAAGTCTCATGTGGTATATCCCTGGTATACCAGAACCTTTGGTGGCCCTTTAGCCATGTCTATGGTACAGGTTAACTTCCGGTAAGACACAATCAACAGGACCAGGACAGAAGTACTAAATAGCCCATAATACATATTAGCTATAACATAATTTATAATAATAATAATAATAATAATTGTTATTATTATTATTATTATTATTATTATTATTATTATTTTGATTTATTAATTTTTGTAATAATTATTCTGATTATTGTAGAAATATGTTAAACGAGGATTACCCAGTAGAAATCGCTAATCACGAGACTTTCCTCAAAAAGGAGAGCCAGAGAGAGAGAGAGAGAGTGAGAGAGAGAGAGAGAGAGAGAGAGATGACTAGCAGATGAATACAGGAAACAGTAGAGCATAAATAATGTAGATGTACTACAGCCCAAAGTTGTACATGTCTCAAACAAACAAAGATTGTAGGCGACAACAGAAAATTGACAATGAAGCATAGGGCACAAGGGAGGACAGAAGAGAATTCCGCAAGGGTATGACATTACAAAGAAACAATGATTGATGCCTTGAAGTCAGATGGTTAGGGAACTTAATGGAGTAACTAGGCCAAAGAGGGTATTTTGAGTGAGGTCTTGCTGGGGAAGGGAGAATAGTAGAGAGGCATGATGGAGCCTGCTTGTAGATAATTTGCCCCAGGAGAAGTAGGTTATGCTCATGTCGTCTCCAAGCAAGTGTTGATAGGCCAACTCTGAAGCAAGGATTCAACCGCATGAGGTTGTCGTGTAATGGCTTCCACTATTGACAGCTGAATCTTCTCCAACTTCCTCAGATTTGTGAGCAATGCACCACACCACACTGCACTGCAATACTCACGGAAAGGCCAAATGAAGGCTATGTGGAAGTGCTAGAGTACTGACAGAGGCAGCTGGTTACGATAGGACAGTATTTTGCACAAATTTATCGCTCTTGTCACACATCAGATCACAGTATCATTATGTTTAGCCCATTTCTAGTCAAACAAGATAATGGGCCCAAGATGTCACTTTTCTGTGACTTGCATTAGCAGCTCATTGTTAAATGAAGCTCAAAGAGTGCTCTGTTTTGGTCCTAGCAAAAAGTCAGCTGACTCTGCAGCGTCGATGGATACTTTTGTGCGACATGTCCACCCAGCAAAGAGCGAGAGGTCATCTGACAGTGACAGCAAGGAGACTGCTGAGCACCAAGGTAGTTTGTCCTGTAGAGGAGGGTATTGTCGGCAAACATAGCCATGGTGGCTTGGGTCGCTGATAGAATGTCTAAAAAATAAATAGTGAAGAGAAGAGGTTCTAACATTGAGCCCTGCAGGACTCCAGAGGTGATTGGTAGTGTCAGTGACAACATGCCTGACACTCTAGCCATGGTTAGAATGCAACGATTAGAGAGGTAGCTCTGAAACCTGAGCTGAGAGCTGTTTTACCAACTCCAGTCTCAGCCAATATTGATAGCTTGACAGAATAATCAACAGGTTTGCATCCATGAACACAGTGTGAACATTGCATGCCTTATCCAAAGATGAGTGCCAGTCTTCCACCACCGAAAGAAGCTGCCGTCCGCTGAACAACCTTTCAGAAATCCAAACTGCTCCTTTGATTTTAAACAATTTCACTTCTAATCCACTAAGGCATAAGATATATGAGTTCTTATACAATAACACGTAAAAGTTCTAGTTAGTGGTGTCGATTGCATTCTGCCATGCACACAGTTGCTATCAATTTATAACAAATGATGTGAAGATTTACATTTTATATGGGTCATTTTACCCAAGGGGATCAATCCAGGTGTTCAAGCCAATATTGTCTTCGTAGATTACGTTATAACAAGACTATCGGCCATACTTAAAATGGTGTCTGGTGGGACCTACGGGAAAATTACATGATAAGAAGGGGTAACATAATAATGGGAATCACCTTATCTGGAGTGACTGTATACCAGAATGATAATTTGGTATATCCCTGGTATTCCAGAACCTTAATTAACATTTGCCCACAGTGCCATCACTTTACCGCTAGACTGCATAGGGAAAATTTGCTGTAAGTCAGTGCAACATAATAAAAATTAGACACATCATTTGACAAGTAAAGGCACAAACTGTGAGGGCCTTGTAACAATGAGCTGATTGGTAACTTCTGTAGCATATATTCGGGTTATTTATAAATAAAGATGAGCACATGAAACCTAACACTTTATCAGTCAAATGAGTAGTGAGGTTGCCATGCTGAGGATGGGTCACAGTAGTTTGTTGTATGCCGGTAATATTTCTAGGACAGGAGAATCCTGTCCCACTCAGTACAGTCTGGTGACGATGGAATATCATCAGATACCCATGGCATGTACACGCACACATATACAAACTTTCTGTATTTGGTTGGGTATCAAGGCAGAGAGAGAGGGGGCAGGTCAAGTAATGCATAGGAGAGAAGAGGAAAGGAGAGAGAGAGAGAAACGGAGGGAAAGAGACAGACAGACAGACAGACAGAAAGTGAGAGGCACACAGACACAAAAAGGAGTGTCTGAGAGAAGGGCAGTGAAAGAGAAACAGGGACAGAGAGAGAAAGGCAAAAAGAAAAGGAGGAAGTATTTTTTACCAAAGCCAATTGACAAATAGTCAAAGGAGCAAACAAGGAAATACACGCACAAAATAATTATGTCTATATAGGTAGTGTAGATTGCAAAGATATGCAACTCAAACAGGGTAGCGAGGAATCAGTAGGAGAGAGAGAGAGAGAGAGAGAGAGAGAGAGAGAGAGAGAGAGATTTGCAGAGAACTAGAGTGAACGACAGAGACAGCTAGAACACAGAAAAAATGAGGGACCATCAGCTCTAGAAGCATTATGTGAGAGCGATTGAGCAAGATGAAAAACCTCCTTTCTGAGTGACCACCAAGACTGTGCATGGTGGACGTTTATTGCCGCCGTCAGGCCTGTAGGGGCTGAGGAGGGCTCCACAGACGATTAGTTCTTGTCCGTTTGTGTGTGTCTGTGTCTGTCCGTCACGCTACAACCATTACTAGCCAGCGCGTACTAATCACGTCTTTATTTCCCGATCAAAATGTATAGTAGAATGGCATACATACTTCAACCGCCCTAAGCTCTAGTCAATCTTGCTCCTTTGCCTAACCGGTAACTGGATACGGATACCATAGCAAAATCAAAGTAAGCCTAACCTCTGTCCAGGCCGACTCTCCTGCCTATTGATCAACTGTTCCAACTTTTCAAGTTCGTAACTCCACCAACTGTCACAACTGACCCAAGATTCAAGTGAACAGACTTGCTACCCTCTGCGTTAGCTACTCCCCAGGCCTCTGGTGGCTATGTTTTTGTGTTGGTGTTTGACTTTGATCATTAGGTTGAAATTGTTTTTTCTCTGAGATCGATAGCGATAGGGAGTCCCAGGCCCTCCGCTGAGTTGATTGCAGCTGTTGTGGTAAGCACTGAACTTTTGACGGAAAGGGCCACATAACTCATGCATGCACTACAGGTGGATTTGGTTCCGCCAAGCTGCAACATTTCCAGCATGCCGACACTGCGCTTCGTGCACGTAAGTTTGTTTTAGTCGCATCTTCAAGATCTACATGGTAGACTGCATGATGAGCATGAGCTCAAGGAACTCTGTCGCTGTAAGTACAATTACAACCTTGTTTGTTCCAAGCAAAGCAGCTGAGCTTTGTTGTGACTTGTACTTGTAGAGCAACCCGGTCCTAGTCCTGTATGCAATGTAGAGCTTCAATGAGTGCTTCAATGTGGACATTCGCTATACGTAAACCGTATGCTGATATGGCCTACGGTGGCTCCATGCGCACGCCACTTGTTAATCATGTGATTATACTCATAGCATGTACATCCTTGCAAAATCACCTTCTACTGTGGGAAGCAGCAAGGACTAGTAAGCTTACTGCCTATTTGAGCAAGGAATGGGAGGCTACAGTTGCCTGTTGAAACTAGACGTGCCACCAATCTTTTCTTGCCAACACTAAGTACTATAGTTTCAAAACAACTGACTATAGCGGTATTTTTAAATTATTTCAAATTTGACAGAAGATTTTTGAATTTGGTTTTTCTGTGTTCTTCTAGTGTTTTCTGCTATTTACATTTTCAATTTTGGGTGTGTCTATTAATAGTAACCGGAAATTACCAATTTGGTGGGAAAAAGTGAAAATCACTTAATAACCCACAGTAGAAAATCCTGTGCTGTTCATTGCTCTATAAGTACAGAAGCTTGCGTTACGCCATGTGGGCGGGCCATCCAATCAATATTTTTCACTTTTTCGCGAACCCCAAGTAGTTCTGCAGCCTGTGAAAAGGAAACCTGCACTACGGGTTAATTTCTTTGTTGTTCTCAATTAGACCACAAAATGCAGGTGCCAGATGAGAAAAATGATAAATCATATGGAAACTAAAGTGGTAAAACAGCCACAATCAGTGAACAAGGTTCTTGCGAGGTGTGAGGTGAAGATCGCAGATCTGCGTGAAGTTCAGCTGCACTTCCCTTTGGAGATTACCCTGAAGTCAATAAGATATTGATATGGAAAACTAAAGGTACAACTACAGAAAGATTATAATTGAGAAGCCAAGTATCAATGCAAAGAAGACATTGCATTTTACAACAAATAAGACGAAGGTTTTCAACATTCAATTAAATTCAATTTAATTTTAACATCGGATCCGTTACCATCATCGCTATCCGAGGAATCATCATCGCCATTCACTTTGATCAGAATCTGTTCCGTTGCCTCTTCCTAGAGGCGGTCTGTCTTCCAGAACTCAACCAGTTTATGGCAGTGCAGACACTCACTCCTCCACTGCTCAGCGGTGACAGCACTGATTGCTTCTTCCATCAATCTCTTGATGTCGGCAATCTTAAAGGTGGTGTTCTCCTTGACAACTTTCCTCTTGATCCAGGCCCAAATGGGCTCAATCGGGTTAAAAATGCAGTGGTAGGGAGGCAAGCGAATGACGACGAACCCTTTCTCTAGTGCCAACTGATCTCAAACATATTCTGCCTCAGGTTTGTGCACCTTTATCAGGTGGTAGAAATCACTCTTCAGCATGTCAGCCGTCCAAGGTGTGCCTCGTTCGCTCAACCACGCCTGCATCTCCCCTTTTCGCGTCGAAGATGTGGGAGCCCAAGACTGTTCGGTCTTGACAGTGTGGTAGGACGCATTGTCCATGACAATTGCAGCACCACCTGGCAGGTTAGGCAAAAGCTTATGCTCAAACCACTCGGTAAAATGATCGCCGTTCATCTCATCATGATAGTCTGCGGAGTTGGTCTTGCCGACAAAAACGAGAGAGCACTCTGAAAGAAAGCCTCCTTCATAGACAGCATGTAGAACTATCAGCCTCTTTCCTTTACTGGTGAGAGCTTCAGTTGATCTCAATTCTTTGCCAGGAGCCTCTGAACAGTCATACCACTTTGATTGAACTGAGTGGTGGGCATTCACCCACATTTCGTCAAGAAAAACAATCAAGTGGCCTGTCTCGGAAATCTGTCTTATTTGTCGTAAATTGCGATGTCTTTTTGCGATGATATCTGGCTTCTCCATCATAACCTCTCTGTTACCTTTAGTTTTTCCATACTTGAATCCAATTGACTTAAGTAATCTCCAAAATGAAGTGCGGCTAAACTTCGAGAAATCCACGATCTCTTCCTCAACCTTGTTCAAAGTTGGGTGCTCACCTTAACGATGAAATGAATGAACAACTCGACGAACAGCACCTGTCACGAACTCGTCTATGGTAATTCTAGGTCTTCCAGTTCGAATATCATCACTATTTTCATCCTCTAAGGATTGTCATCTGCGTCGACAACGAACAACTGTAGATTCAGAGCCTCTGCAAGCCTCAGCAGTATGGCGAACCACAATCTTAAAGTTTGAAACAAGACCTTCATCCATCTATTTCTGAAAATAGTTTGATACAGACAAGAACACTCTTCTCTCTTCAGCAGTGAGGTATGCCAACTTTGAACTCCTTGAAAAAGAGAATGATGCTTGGACTTCTTTGCTTGTATGAGTGTTGAGTGGCTGCATGGACAGGAACTCGCAGTTTCCTAGGAAAAAGCTAGATTTTGGCTGCTCTGCCTCCTTAATGTGACTGTTGAAATGGTCGCTCGCGAGTTACTGTTAGAAACATGGTCAGTTGTTTTGAAACGAGACTATAATAGTTTCCAGCATCAGTCTGCAAGTGCTATAATAGGGAGGCAGTTTGAGCTGAGTGTAACCAACAAATAATGGGAACAACAGCACCCCCTCCAAAAAACACTGAAATACCATTTGAAAAAATACCCACAGACAGAAATATGCCAGTAACTAAATAAAAAGGGGCACAGTGCCACATGTGCAAGTAGTGAACACTTTGAGTGAGTGAAGACTAGAGTATAATGGTGTACCACCATCACGTCGGGAACAAAACCTTCATAAAATATTCCTGCTGACGACACAGGGTTTCTGAATTACTGTAACCTTGTTCCCACCGGAAACAGCCTTCCCAGTACAAATTCCAAAGGAGATAAAACACGATGACTGATGCAGTAAATAGTGCAAATCATGAAGGCCAGATGTCTGGCCTGCAGAAGGCAACGCATTAGATTCTATTAGATTCTATTCTACTGCTGGATGAAAAGACAAATGGCCTTGACATGCATATTGATGATGAAACAGACTTAGACAGTGACCATACCGCTTTGGGGTTGTCATTATAAAACATTGCCCTAAGAAAAAGAACAAGAAGAATGTACATTCTAGGCCCTCTGTGAAGTTGTCGTTGGCGACTGATCCTTAAAATTTCTGAAGATCTATGCTTCCCGTTCAACGAGCTCGGACCTTTCTCCTTATATGTGTTTGCCATGGGTACCAAGATAGTCTTTGAGCTGCACAACATTTCATGAAGAGGCCAACTTAGGCTCAGCACCAAAACACGTCTTTCCTGTTTGACTGACATGATTCCACAACTGATTCTAGACTGTCAAGTATTGTGCTTCTCTGTACCACTTCCCCAGAACTGCATACCTGGGCAATCCTTATGCAACAGGTCTATTGACAACAGATTATGACCCAAGAGGGTTCCAAGCACTCACATCCCTCGGTTATTGGACGTTTCGTGCTGTGAAAGTATATACTTACATGCACACATGCAAGAGGACAATATCTCAAAATATGTGTTAGAACAAGCGCATGGCTGTGGTGACATGGGCACATTTGCAGAAGTTCCTGTTGCATAGCCTGTGGGCTTTTACTCTATAAGTAAAGATCAGAGACAAACAAGTGTTAGAATACACAAACTGCCCATTCAATGAATGACCAAACCCATGCAGCTAAACAATTCTATGCTGTCAGTCTGGTAAGTGGCATCTTTTGCCATACACGTACATGCCCATATGCAACATCATCCTGTCCACGGACTATCATTATTATTATTATTATTATTATTATTATTATTATTATTATTATTATTATTATT
>JAOWAW010167398.1:0-19933 GCA_028565695.1 Nicola tetela
CGCCCCCCCCCCCCCCCCCCCCCCCCCCCCCCCCCCCCCCCCCCCCCCCCCCGCAAACAGAGACTTCTTGAAAAAGGTACAGTGACGTAGTCTGAAATGCAGGATGTGTTTTCTAGTTGCAGTACAAACAGGTTATTGACAGGATGTGTAGTCATGGTATCAGGGGTAAGGCTTCCTCCAAAATTCCAAGTCCAAGTGTTTTTTTCAACAGAGTATTTGAGTAAAGGAGCATTTGACAGACATGCTGTAATTTTTGTGGAGGGGTCATATACCATATTCTTCCGTGTATATGCCCTGGGCTTATATTCACTTCAAATGCCCCATTGCCTGGGCTTATACATGGGTGGGCTTATACATGGATATGAAAAGGGCACAGTGCATCAAAAACCCATGGTCGGAGATTGAGAATCTTTAGCGCTGTCCCTCAAAGAGAATCTTTAGCTCCGTCCGTCAAAGAGAATCTTTAGTGCCGTCCCTCAAAGTCAATCAGCCAAAGTCAAAATTTCACCCAACCTGTAAGAGATTTTGTAGCAGTATTAGTGCAACTAACTTTCCCTGAAGGTGATAATGTCAGGATTTCAACCAGGATCTTTAAAGCTACCAACAGAACTTTCACGTGGACTAATACTTGGTAATGTGGGGACTGCAGCATTGACATGGGCTTATACACAGGTGGGCTTATACGGGGAAGACTGTATGGCTTGGAAACTAAAAGATCAAGCAGGTGATAACAAGAGATGAAAGTATGTGTGATTGAGTCAATGACAGGGCTGGGGATTATCATAGTGGAAGAGTGGAACATGCATGAGGACTGCAAATAGACTTGACTTGTAAACAGGTAGACCATCAAAATATCACAAATTTGGTAGTACATATACTCCGCACTGCAAAGTCACCCGCTTTTGAATAACCTTAAAATCGCTCTTTGAGGGATGTACACTCTTGAAGCACTGCAACTGGGAACTGGTCTTGCTGCCCAGCTTCAAGTAACTGAGTGTAGAAAGATTAGTATCTGCCCTTTCACGAGTGAGGCTTGTGCAATGTGTCGTTGGCAGACCAGCCAAGCTATGGTTGTGCGAGATGGCACAATGTATAAAACATGATACCAATGGCCATTGAGAAGTCGTAGGTAAAAGAGGAATATGGTTTTGATACTTGGGTGCTGTTTTACTGTAATCTTTGTGCATTGCAATACTTTTTATTGCATAATTTTCAGTGTAACTGAAACTTTGGTAAACTTCAGCAAGATCCTTTTAGGTGTGACTGTAAGTTTCAGTAATATTTTTCATTGGCTTCAGCTGGCGTACTTCGTTTCATCACCAGGTACAACTATTTGCACTGGCGAAACTTTAGGTGTAGCTTTAGAGCTAGGAGGCAACAAATTTATTGAAATAAAAGTTATATCGAAATTGATGTGGTAAACGGTGTTGTGAAGATTGTCCACCCCATGTGATCAAGCTGAGATCGCTTAAGGTCATAGAGCAAAATTATTTTTACATTGATTATTAAAGTTGGGGATTGTGCTAGCTGGCTTTGTCAATGCAACAAGGTTCATTTGTGAGGCTCCACACTATATATATATATTATTGCCCAGGTTGCATATAAAATTTACCACCTGGGTGCAATGTTGATTTTCATTTGGATTGGTAACCGAAAGTACATTTTAAATAAGGTTCATACGGATGGAGTCTGAATCGGTGTAAGATTTGTGTATTGAGCAGCGACTCAACTTCTTTATTAATACATCAAAGGGGTGTTCAGCTTAGTTCAGTTTTTGTTTAATAAGGTAAGGGTGCACCACCGTCTTGATTAAAAGCAAGAGACTATTTGGACCATGGTTCTGAAATGTCACAGACGTCCTCCTTTTGGCTCAAACAAAGGCAAGGAAGCCTAATGCATATGACGTCTAACACACCGTGGTAGTGACGTGGCTATCATGAATGAGCTTGGCGTACATGAAATGTAAAAATATGGATAGTGAATAGTATACACGGAATTTGCGATTAGAGAGCACAAGAACAGTGTTCATGAAGACTTGCCTAAGCAGTCACTTCGTGATCGACTGATCATCTGAGCCCTCTTGGTGGAAATGGCCTCAAGCAGTGCTGCTTTCAGGTGTTTGAAGGAAATTGTGTGCAGTGTAGCCTTTCTTGTAATGAATTCGATTCTGCACTTTGTGGTGCGGAGTTGAAGATCTAAAAAGTACTGAATTTAAATGAAAGATGACCCAGTTAGATTGGAGTTCAATTTACTACAGTGCACTATATTCCTTTTCGCAGTGGACTGTAGATAAAAAAAGTACACCTGTGTGCAAACTAAAAACGCTTACTGCCATTAGAATGGAAATTTTCCTAGCAGCAGTTTTCGATAATTTCATCTCTAGCATCTTTCAGTAGTGATGTGGTATCAATAACAGTGTACCAAAAATTGGTCACTACCGGAAATTTCAGTTCATCCTGTACCCAGACGAGCTTACCTGAAATAACTCTACTTCTGGAAGGTTTTGTGGTAAATATGTATTTTGATGCGTAATTGATCTGTGGGACCTTTTCGCACCTTGCAAGGGAAGTAAAATTTGACTGCTCAGAGATTGACACTGTCATTAACAATGTGTGTCTTTTTTTTTTATATATTTTGTCTGCGTGTAGTTCTGGATGGGTGCAGTGGAACTGATCTATGTTGATATTTTTGCAATGAGGATTAAAAGCTGCTTACTGTGGTTTCTCCCAGATAATCAGCCTTCACAGATAAGCAAACGATCTGCCCTCGAGGACGTGCAATTTAGGTTGAAGTCTCTGAATCAGCAGAGCAACGAACTTAACAAAGATCTAAGCAACATACGAGAGTTTCTCAGTTTGATCGGATCAAACGAAACGAAATGCCTGAAGGACTCCAGCAATCAAGGTGCCCCAGCACAATTGCCTGTAATCCAAGGCAAGAGTGTTGGCGACGGCATTGTTGTGAATGCTAATGGTGTAGAGGATGTGAAAGACCTTCTGGACGTCAGTGCTGGGCATCACTTGATTCGAGATTACGTTGTTGGACTTGAACATATCAAGTCATCATCTGATATCAAGCCATCGTATCGATGGAGCAAAGGCCGCAAAGGAGGTAACCTGCTGAAATTTGTTTGTTTTTTTCATATCATATTAGCTTTTTTTAGTTTGTTCTGTATTTTTTGTGGGTTTAGTTATTTTTTTCCGTTTTTGTGTGTATAAATGAATGTGCTGATTACCAGGATGCCGGCATGGAATATTTTCTTTTGTGTTTGTGCATTGTGCCTGCTTCAGTGAAAACTGTAGTCGGAGTACCTACAGTTCGACGAGATGCTCAGTCATATCTCGTCGAGACGCTCACATCTCTCTTCAACAACATGAACAAGGATGAGCAGGATGACTGTCTCTTTGTTGTTTTCATCGGCGAGCTTGAGCTTTCTGCAGTGACGGAGATCTCAGAGGCAATCCGCGAGTCATTTGCAGAGCAGTTGAAGTCGGGCTTTCTAGAAGTTGTGGCACCAGCACCAGGGTTTTATGTTGATTTCGCATCGGTTGTCCCAACGTTTGGTGATAATTCAGAACGTATGCGTTGGCGTGTCAAGCAAGTGTTGGACTACGTCTATCTTATGATGTACTGCCGGTCGCGGGGACGTTTCTACTTGCAGGTGTGTTTATATGTGGATCTGCTGTTCGCAGTCAAAGCTCAGTGTATTACATTTACTGTGCGCATGCTGTGTGTGTTCATTCTCAAAAAAAGGTGTGTTAGGGCCAGAATGCATTTTGAAAGTTGTAGAGACTGGTTGGGAAAAAAAGAAATGAAAAAGAAACTTGCAGTATGTATATCGCCAAGCTTGCCCATTTTATTTTCATGTGTGTATGTCAATTTGAAAAGAAAGGTGTGAGCAACAGAACACATCTCACACACGAGAATGCGAGAAGCAAAATGAAAATTACAACAACAACAGTTGGCCTGTTTTCATCAGTCGATTGCTGCCAGTCTCTACAGAAACTGAAGGAGAAGAAGAGAGAGAGAGAGAGAGAAAAAACCAACAAAACTTGTAGTACAAGACTAAGCCCACTCTGTTTTGGGACCTATTCAAGACAGAAGGGCAGCAAGACATAGCAGCAGGTCCCAGGACCATACAAGGAAGAGCAAGAATCAAACAACTTGAAAGACAGGCTTGCACCACACTATAACTGCAACTGCTCATACACTGTGTCACACACGAAAACCACATGCACCACATGACATGTGCACCTCTCGTCTAAGCCAGGTCACTCATGTAGTTAACGTGTATACTGCTTTGCACACACCATTGGTTGAGATGACAGAAGAGGGAAAAGAGAAAGTAAAAAAATTGTGTGTGTATTTATTGGTTGTTAATTAGTCTGCTTACATGCTGAGTATAGACTAAAGTGCACATCCCTGTATGTCTCAACAATTCAGGTGCTGCCTGTGTTCCACCTAATGCAAACTTTTTTTTACACTGTTCACATTAACTGCGGAACATTTTTACCCAAGTCAGGCCAGAAGGGACTGGAAAGGGTTCCTACAAAGGCCTACAAAAGACAAACATTAATTAATGGGCGTGCGTGTGTGTGAGTGCATTACACGTACTGAGCATTTATGTAGTATTCTGTACAAGTGCGTATAGCATACATCTTTTCAGTGATATTGTCAGCCTGTCTCTGTATAAAGACTGGCTGACCATGACACCATGCCTGTCCCCGGACCTGTACCTATACATTGCTTGTGTGCGTACCAGCATCGATCTCTCTTGGAAAGACTTCTCTGGCCTTGGGCTCAGGGTGCGTATGTAGGTCCTGTGAGGGTTCCATGCATGTTTGCCACTGTTTCTCTATCGATTGCGGTTTTGGTTTCGAAAGTATTTTTATTGCAGCAGAATCTTCTTTTTGCTGTGTGCACATTGAGGCTGTATCAAACTTGTTAAATGTTACTGAGTGCTAAATCCTTTTGGTTCTTTCTGTTTTTGCATTACTCTTAATGAAAGGTTGAGGATGATGTGGTTGCCATGCCAACTTACATGAAACGCATAGTAGCTCGTGCTGAGCAGGATGACCAGTGGACAATGCTTGAGTTCTCAACATTGGGATTTATAGGTAAAATGGTCCTTGTACATGTATTTTACCTTGGTTACTGAAGTATGTCGGTTGAGATGGGAGGTGTGTTTTCGAGTATGCAGCACTGAGCGTGGATAATTGTGAGATAGAAGATGTGTGTGTATGTGTGGAAGGGCATGGATGCAGAGGGAAATAGGATGGGCTGCAGTAGAAGGAAGAGAGGTGTAGCAAGAAACCTAAAGCAAATTGGCCAGGTGGTAACAATAGTTTCTTGTTTTTCATCAGTTTGGTGGAAATTATGGGGTTTCTAACTTAATTTATTCTCAATACTCCTCTTTCCGTAGTGGTAACTTACCTAGGTTGTTAAAAGTTTCTGGATCAAACTTTTGTCCTTTCCTTCCATGTGTTTTCCTTGTAGGGAAGCTGTTTCGGACTCGTGATTTGACAAATTTCATTCACTTTTTCCTCATGTTTTATCGAGACAAGCCAGTTGATTGGCTGCTTGATGACTATTTTGCTGTTAAAGTCTGCTCACCGGAGAAGGATGTGGTAAGTTTCTTTCTGAATTTGTTTTTTTTTTCTTTTTTCAGTCTGTTTGTGTTACCCCTACCCTTCTGTCCCTTCTGCTCTCTCTCTCTCTCTCTCTCTCTCTCTCTCTCTCTCTCTCTCTCTCTCTCTCTCTCTCTCTCTTTCTCTTTCTCTCTCTCTCTCTCCCTCTCCATCTCTCTCTCTTTCTCTCTCTCTCTCTCTCTTTCTCTCTGTATCACCACTCTCTTCCTCCCTCTCACCACCTCCCCATCTTGCCTTATTTTTCTGTCTCTTTTTGGATGAAACCTGATGACCCAATGACACATCATACCCCAAAGAAAATGGCTTCCAAAGGGATTGATCCAGACCCGATGAAGATCACTTTGCTCGAAACATCATTTTAACACCCAGTACTTGTCCATATCCTGTTGCTGGGGAATTTGGCCTATTCACTTGTCTGCCTCTACGTTTATCTGTCTTTCTCACTTCTCTCTCTTTCTCTCTTTATCTATCTATCTATCTATCTCTCCTCTCTCACTCTTTCTTGGCCATCTCTCATTGTCAGCCTTTTTGTCTTGCATGTGTTTTTCCGAAGTGAACATTAAGTGTCTTTGTTGTTGCACCTGTCAGCGTGCTTGTCAGCAGGAGAAAAAGACACGTCGTGTGCAGTACACTCCATCACTTTTCCAGCACATGGGACGCTTCTCCTCACTGAAGGGCAAGATCCAAAAGCTTCGGGTAGGTGATATTCATTAAGGCTGGTGAAAATCTCTGATATAGTTGTGTCTTAGGCCATTCCCTTGCTGTTAAGTGCTATGTTTACATATTGTGAAGACCTACAAGGACCTGTAAGGACAAACTGTGTAAAGTCCTCTCACAGCCTTGTCATTTTCTAACAAGTTTTGTTCATTTTTTTTTATATATTTATTGTGCCTGCTCAAAAGATGGCTGTGGGTTGTGTGTTTTTCCTTTGCTGCTGCTGTTTTAGGATAAGAACTTCAAGCCTGCCTTGCTGAAGCCGCTCAATGTTAATCCGCCTGCCGTGGTGACGACATCGCTCAAGACCTTTCAGCAGTACACACTGGAGAAGGCCTACCAACAGACAGACTTTTTCTGGGGCATGAAGCAGAGTCCGAATGATGTCATTGAGTTCCACATGACGTCTCCAACAAAGATCAAAAGGTATCATGGTTTGTAGTGCATGAGCTAATTTATTGATGTGGAAACAGGTTCCTGTTAGAGACAGACAGCTTGCCTATCATATTTACAATATTTTTGACATTGTGTTTGCTCTGTTTTATCGTAAAATAATGTCATTGTTTCAACGCTGGTCTGGGTTACATATAGTTTTATAAAACTATACAGAAGACAGTAGACTATGCGTACAGACATACAGACACTCATTGAGCAAGAAGCTGTTGATGGGAAACAAAGCAGGTTTGGACAGGAGATGCCTGGTCTGAGCCGGACTCCTGGCCAGGATTATCAATTTTGAACATCACAAAACGCTTTCTTTTTGGGAGCAGGTGGGGTGTGGTATAGACCAGGGTGCATGCATTCCTGTTGTGCGGACTCCTCTGTGTCATTCTTTTAAGCCTAGTTCACAAAGATCGTACCCGTGTTCACAATATATGCAGAATGTTTACACAAGCTGTGTGCAGGCTTTATACATGAACTATATGTTCGCCCCTATAGTGGGGCAAGCCCCTATAGTGGACAATCGCCCTATAGAGTGCAATCAGGCCAAATATAGTCATTTGCAAGGTCAAAGTTTGATACAAGGTTTCTGTATACGAAGAAGTTCCGTCACTGCAAGGTCCCCAACTTGGATGGCGCTGCAAGTGTGGCTGCTTTGAAGACAAGGTGGGAGAATGGGACCATCTTGTCCCAAGTGCCACTGTCTGAAAGCAACAGCTTCAGATTGTACAAGGTTGCCAACTGCGACGGTGTCTACAAGGGAAAGTTTTTGCAGAGACAGCTGAAACATCGGGAGGAACTGGTCAACATTCAGGAGACCTCTAGTCCAGCCGTGCAAACAGGTGCGATGGAGAAGGAAAACAAAATACCCTGGCATGAGAAGCAAGTTCCAGAGAGCTGGAAGAATTTCCTGACTCCATTATTGCATAACGTCACTGTCAGGAACCGATTGCATCCATATCACCACCCTCAATGAAACGCGTTTGGCTCTCAGCTCGGCTCTGATAGTCTCCGATCGATTTTCGACCTGCCAGTTACGGTACTGCTTTCCTTTTATGTTCTTGACTGTACCCATTGCTTCCGTCTTTTTCCTTGCTGTTTGCATGATGTGACCAATGCTGTAAAGACTACCAACCTGATCAGGCTGTGTCCTTGTTCTGTAGACTGCTACACACATGTACATTACATGTATCTGTTGTTTGAACTTGGATTTCAAGTTTTGTGTTGTGCCCAGATGCCTCAGTCCAAGTGCGCACACATAAGAATAAACAATGATGAGACGTGTGCTGAACTTTGACCTTACAAATTATTATATTTGGCCAAATTGCACTCTATAGGGCGATTGTCCGCTATAGAGCCCAACATATATAAGGGGTCTTTCACACTAAAATGCAAGAGTTGAGCTACAGTGCACATGTGAAGCATTTGACTCATACTGTGTGCTTCAAAGGTACGAAAATAGATAACTTTTGGCTAATCAACTTCAAAGATTTAATCTTGAGTAATAGTGTGTCACCCTCACTTGGACGTTGCCTAGGCACCAAATAAAAGGGTGGCGGTGAGTCTCAAAGAACTTATATGAATGATGGCTTCAAGTTTGGACTGTCTATCTTTGTGGTGTTCAGGGTCTGCTGTCACGGTTACCTGTGCAAGGCTGTTTTTACTTGATCCCTTCAAGCCTTCTGCTCTGAAAAACAGGGTTGACCAGCTTAGTCTTCCGCATCTGCAGGCCCCAGTGTCTGTGCATCTTCTCAGCAAAATTTATTCGAAGAAATGGCTCTGAATGAAAAGAGATTTTCTGATTGATTCTGGTAGCATTACTGTCTGCATACCAATGATGCGCAGTAACTGAAAATCTTGAATCTACAGACCTCAGTAAACTCTGGAGAGGCATCTTGAAATTAGAAAAAAAAACTTGTACTCTCTGACAAGTTGTGGACCATTTTTTTCTTTTTGGAAGTGAGTAGGGTTAGAGGATGCACATTTCTGGATGTGTGCTACCATGATTATTATTGTGAACAGTGGCATGTATATTGTGCACAGATAAACTATGCGTTATGCTGTACAGGAGCGTCATTTTTGAACTATGCTTTAGTCTCAGTCCTGGTCTGACTGTTCTCAGCATTCTTTCAGAAGTATAGAGTCTGAGTGAAGGTAAAAAGAATTGATCAGCGTCTTTCCACTGCTCAGTAAAATCACAATCAAGCTGCATGTATGTTGAAGAATGGATTTCCACCAATCTGCCTCAAAATAATTCAGTTGAAGAGCTGGTATACCTTCTCTAGAGCATTGCTCTCTGCCATGTTCTTTTGAATCTATTGCATAGCAAAAGGGGGAACAGAAAACCAGAGCCATGGGTCATTTTGCCATGCAAATCTCCATGACAACATCATTGGTGTTTGGACTGATATACAAATGTACAATCTAGACTACAAAAGCGAGATTAAGTAAGACAATTTATGGTTATCATGAAACAATATGGAAATCAGCTGTTTTTACAGCGTTCCACAATAATAATTTCTAGCAGAAAAAAAGTTCTGTGGAGCTGGTTTCCAACAGTCATAGGCTCTTGTGAATTTTTGTCATTTTCCAGCAGAAGGAAGTTACTTGTTGAGGATTTTTATCAGGTGGTGTTTCTGCTTGAATATAGAGTGGACATTGTGTCTGGCAACCCTGATCATCCTGGTGACTCGTTTGGGAGCAGCACAGTTTTAGAGGCTCTTACGCTTTCTGAGCATAAGCGTGCTGAGGAGGAAGCAAAAAACACAGGCCAGTCTGTGAAGCCAAACTACAAATTTCTTTGCAAGCCTGACAACAAAGGTGTTTTTGACTGTGCCATGGATGCACTTGAAGAGGTGAAGTCGATTCGAATTCGATTTGTTGAGGAGAGAGATACCTGGATCATCATTAGCTCAGTAAGTATTAGGTAAAAGACAGTACTTGCCTGCACCATGCCATGGGAAGTGTTTTTTGGCATCCTCTCTTTAACACTGTCATCTAGTGAAGAAAGTTGTCATGTGTAGGACTTTGCACAATTGCTGTCAGCCTACTCTGGTTATTTATTCTGAGCCCATGTAATCATGGTTGAAAATGTGAAATTTTCCGAAACAGTGGAAGTATTGCAATGTTTTTGTTGCTATTTGGGCAGCTGATTGCCTCAAGAAAAGGCTCTCATTGGCTCAACTGAACCTGGCTGATTGCTTCTTTGTCTTAAAAGTGGCCTTTCTTTTTTAATTAATTTTCCTTATTCAAGTTTTGGGAGTCAAAAATATAAGTTTATGTCTCCTGAGCTTACGTTACACTGCAGTACCAATGGGTGAACAAATTGAGTTTGGAATTAATTTTAGTTTAGTGGGGTGAACTAATGAAATTAGCGAAAAGAAAAGCCAAATAAAAATGTCCTGTTCTGCAGTACTCTTCTGTTGCATAGCTACAGCCAGTGTTAACTCAACTACCCTGTACTTGCAGGTTTGAGTCCGCTGTGCACTGCGGCTGATAAAAGAGATAAAATGATTTGTTTATGATTCTCCTGGCAAGAATTCTCTTTCAAAGTTATTATAATAAATCCTGTGCCTAGCTCAGGTCATTGCGTCGGTAGGCTACAACATCGTAGTCACTTTGTAGCGTCTCGTGCAGTGGATATCAGATCATGTTGAGGGAAAGTCACAAAGTGCGCTATGAAGCCAGCTTTTTGAGCTGGCATATTGGTCAAGTGGTTAAGATTGTGATTTTCATTTGGCTAGATGCTGGGTTGCTGCAGGTTTGAGTCCACTGTGCACTGCAGTTGGTAAAAAAGAGAAAATGATTTGTTTACCCTGTACTTCAATGCCTGGGATTGTAGATTTGTTAGACGTCAATGTTTCAACATTTGGGGTATGAAGACTTTTTTTCGCATTACAAACCTTTGTCCAGATGTATGGACTCTTGATGGCGTTTTGCCTCAATATTATGTTCGGGATTAGTAAAAACTTTAGCACATCAGTTTCACGTTCTTTGCTGAACAAAATTTCGTGGAAACTTGTGTGCTGTTGTTTCTTTTTCTAATGTTCATCCTCCATGCCTTTTGATTGCATATCTGTTCCTCTCTTCCTAATCCACAGATTCTTATCGACACATGAACACTGTGCTGTGCATGCTTGTCAGCAGCGCTCAAACTTGTGTGGCCGGTTGCCCATCGATGGCGGGAGATTGTTAGCATGAACCAAGCAGCCTTAATTGTGACCATGGTTACAAGGTGTGCTTGCTCAGATCAGTGCATTGCCATGGCAGCCATCTGTCACTCAATGACAGAATACCTAGCCCACTCCTATTTTGCAGATTACCTCTGGTGTTAAAGTGATTTTAGCACTTAATCCCTTCAAATTTTTTCAAAGTTAAAGTCTCAGTTTATTTGTCTCCTTTATATTGACTGTCTGGTTTTACTGTCACTCTTTTTCACCAGCAAGGCATGACTAGTGTAACTTTTTGTTTCGCTATCACCCCATGCAACTGCTTTCTTCACAAGCAGTGCCTTGCTGAAGAAAGTATGTCAGTTCTTACTATGTTTTTAATTGGTTGGTGGAAGCTCATGTTTGTGTGGAGAAGTACCATTGCTGTGGCGTCGATTGATTTTTTGCAAAGTGAAAGTACACACACACACACACACACACACACACACACACACACACACACACACGCTGGGTGCAGTTGATTGCCACTACAAATCAAGAGTTCCATGTATTTTTGTTTGTATTGTTGTCAGTTGTTTTGTAGGATCGTTGCTAAAGACTGAGTTGCTGGAGGATTTGTTTGTGTAGTGATGGTCTTGATTGTGTGTGATTAGAGATGTTTCTATGGGAAATTCCTGGTGTGGTAGAGTCCTAATTGATAACTTGAGCTTGTATTGTTGCTGTTGTGACTGTCATGGCTAATAATGCTGTCTGTTAGCGAAACTGAGACTCAGCTGCGTGTGTATGTGTCAATTCAAAAAGAAAGGTTTAAGTAACAGAGCACATTTCACACACAAAAGGACTAGAAGCGAAATGAGAATTGCAACAGCAGCTATCAGCCCATTTTCATTAGTCAATCACTGTCAGTCTGTACAGAAACTGAAGGGGAGACAGAGAGAGAGAGAGAGAGAGAGAGAGAAACCTACAACACCAGTACAAACCCATTCTCTCTCTCTCTCATGTGTGTGTGTGTGTGAAGACTAAGACTGTCAGGTCATGGCATGTGTGTTGTTTGTGTGGGTGTGGCTACACATTTGTCAAGTCTATGCCCAAGGTGACTTTCCTGTTTGCAAGGGCTCTTCATTCCTATTAAAACAAACCCATTAATTCCTTTTTTTGTCTAACAAACCTTTGTGGCTTAGCTTTTGCCTACGTCTGTTTCAGTTCCTTTCGATGGCAAAATTTGAAAATATCTAACGTTAGCAAGATATACGTATACATGTATATCAGATTCATTGTCAAGATGTAGGCATTATGTTTTACTGGTATCATAATTTCCTGATCAACTGACTACACTGAAAATTCTGAACTTTTTCTAAATCTGCCAGTTTTTTTTTGCATTTAGCATACTAAGCTGGAGCACTAATATAAAACATACTGAGAAGGCCTTCCCTATCCAGTGCAGGGTATAGCTGTAGCCTAACACATTCTAGAGTATTCTCTGCATGTGCCATTTGAAGTTCTGTTTCAACCTTTTCATGAAATTTGCAAAAAAAGTCAGTAGTTACAGTATATTTGAGTGAACTGCACATAATTCATGGACTGTAACTGCTGCCTATCAGTCATTGTAGTCTCAGCAGATGTTGAAGAGCAGGGTGCGTTGCCAGTGGCCCAACCGTAAAAAGCCACAAAAGTTGAGTCGGCTCGACTGTTAAATCCCTTAATTGCACATGGAACAAATAAATTCACAACTGCAACCACAGGTCAGTAACCAAACTTTTCCCCAAGCCGCATTCCCTTGCAACTGAGTGTAACAGATTGCAACCATTGCATCTAAGCATCTCTCAGTTCCTGAAATGTCATCATGGCTTACTCTTCTCAAGCCCAGTAGGAATTGAGGATGTTACTTAGTCAACCAGTTATTGTGCATTGGGTCGGTCGTATTCTAGACAAGGTCCCATGTGTGAGCAGTCCCTGTTGACTCATGAAGTCCAAAATACCACATAATGCAATAGCAATCTGCAAAGCGTTGCACTTAGCTCTGTTATACTCGAGCTGTACATCATGGCATCTGCCAAACATAAGAACTAGCCATCTCTAACAAAAAAGTATTTGAAAATTTGCCATATGTTTCATCTGTATTATTATGCCATGTGTTTTGTAGTATGATTTAGCTGTGACATACTGAATTTTGAAGGACTTAAAGCAAAACAACAACACCAACAATAAACAGATCAGCTAAACCAGCAGTGACTCACTGGAAGAATTAGAATGGTCATATGCATGACAATGAACACCCACATGCCTCAGCTGTGTGCGGAGGTAGAGCAACTTATTCTTCGGCATGTTGTACCGTCGAAAATTGATCACAAGCTCCTCCCACCCACTTGCTGCAAGGCAGCGTGAAGTGACATGGCCATGTCCGAGAAGTCTGGACGAGTTAAATGCGAACGATGCACCACTGTAAACATTGACGGCCACTGGTTGGAGTCCACCCACTTTCAAGCGTTCCACATCAGCTTTTGACGGGCACCTGGGAAAGTTAGGCCAACGGCACACTTTGCCATCAGCAGTCTTCAGAAATGCGCCTGCAATATGGCACAATTCTGAAGTGACCACATTTACCCGAACCTTGTCAACTCCTAAAATTTGCTGAAAATAATCCATCACAGTCAACACAACAGCAGGCATGGGCTTGTTGTGCATTTTTCTGACTTCAGCGAGTATGACGTCCAAAGCAGGAGATGGCAACATTGCCAAGATACCCTCATCCTTTGACAATTGATTGAGGTTATGCAGCTGCAAGAGTGTCTCGTGAGGCATCATCTGCACTCGACTAACATCCAGCTCTAGACTCTTCACTGGGTACCGATGATGCACAGCAAGCGCCCAGAGCAGCTTTACCATTGGCATCGAACACAAAAGAGCACTTTGGAAATCTCTGTGGTTTGCTTCCAGCCAGTCATGGAGGCGATTGACAAGACTTGATAACAAATAGCAGAGAAATGACAAATTGTGAGCAATGTTAGCTACGTAACGAAACTGGTTCACCCGCTGGTGCAAATCACTAGTCACATTGCGACAAGCAATTGTACCAATTTTCCCAAGCCAATTGTAGTCCACTAGTTGCAGTCTGCACAAAGCCCGGGAGAGCACCATAGCTGACTTCAAATCCAATGTCCATGGGTGGCTGTAGCGATTAGTACAGAGCCTTGTATGCAACTCTTTGCGTAACGCCCACCCGTATTGGTGTTTGTCCCTGAGACAAGAAATACCGAAAACAAATTGACTCATGCTTTTACCATCCATCTCACTAAATCGGTCAAGTGCAATCTGGATCAATTCCAATTGCAGCTGCTCGTCCTCACTGCGCATAAATACCAAGCAATACATTATAAATCCAGCATCAGACGGTGTCAACTTGCCATCATGCACAAGCCGTCGAACAGCCAGCGCCAGTAGGTTGGCAAGCTTCTGAATAGCTTGCAAACCAGAAAGGTGCTCATGAGTTAGTACATACAAAAGGGCACGCAGTTCCCTTGTACTGAACTGGTAGAGATGTTGCTTAGCAAACGCTAATATGCATTCTAACAATTCATTGTTAACCACATCCTTTCTGACAACATATTCAAACAAACTTAAGCACTCGGAGATACGCAGGTAATTAATTCGCTCCAGCAGCTCCTGCCTAAACTTGAGGAACTTTGCCTGGTAGTTCAGACAATTAAAACTGTATGCCAAACGGGCAATTTCCACATGTGGGATCTTTTCTCTAACCGCAGCAAAGCGATGTTCTGCCACAGCCAAAACAAATTTTACCCTGTCATCTGTAAAAGTCTGAGGGTGGAGCGACCACTGACCCAATGCTCTCAAAAGCAGCTGCATGTCATGTTGCCACACCCTGGCACAAAACTGTTCCAACGCGCTCCAAAGAAGCTGTTCGCCAAAGCATCGTTTAATGCATGCCTCAAAGACGTCAGCAAACTCTTCACCTTGTAGTTTGAAACCGTTCGTCCTGACCTTTTCTCCTAAAAGCGTTATCAGAGGCAGCACAGACAAGCTGCGTAGGCGAGCGGCACCAACCAGACCTCTGAAAAGAGAACATTGCGAAAACCAGTCGCCATAGTCAACCTGGTCTCTGAGTTCGTCCACTAAAGGCTGCAATATTGCCCACCGGTCAGCTGCAATATCATTCCGCTTCACTAGCATACTAAACGTTTTAAGGAAGTGTCCAATGTCACCTCCGAGGAGTTGGTCAGCAGCCAATAACTCGACAGAATAGGATGATAGATCATACAGTACATGTTCTTTAAAGTAGTCTAACCAATCGTTTGTTTTAGTAGTTCTGTTCAAAAAGTGTAACAGACTGCACAGTTCTCTTCCAGATGATGGAGCTCGGGCCATTCGATGAATCCTTGCAAACTGTTGTATGGCAGTGGACACAAACTCTTTCGCGTAATCACTTTCTTTAAGTATAGCGTAACGAAGAACAACAACAAGCGTTCTCCAAGATTCTGCCCGCTTTATTTCATGTATCCAACATCTCACCTCCGGTACTTCGCTGACGCTGCCAACAGAATGTTCCCCCGACAGCCACCGACGGTAAAGCATGGATGTCACCGGAAGCACATTGTACTTGCCATTAGTATTTAGATTGAATACAGAATGGCACGGAAAATTGGTCAGCTTTGAGACGCTATAAAACTGACCCTTCCGACAATGGCCAAACATGTCAAAGAGCTGACGAGCCAGTGCTGATCTTCCCGACTTACTGTCAAGTCGGCACCTTAAAGGCCAGGCCGAAGAAAGGCAAAGACAGCTCATTCCAGAAGGGCGCACCGACATCCACCTTGCATACTGCAGAGCTGACCACGAAACGCTGTCGTTAACAGCTGTTGGATCTTCAATCGACTCAGCCTGAATCGAGTCACAACTGCAGAAGTGTCACGAGAAGCAACATGGGCAATGCTCATCCTTTGAACAGCGATCGTGATGAAGACAGCTACAGGCATTCACCAGAAGTTAGCATAACATATATCACATCAGCCAGTGCATCGATTACGCGCGATCGCGCTCGATGGCGACTCTGTTTGCCCCAGCAACCACGAAATCCCTTTTTAAGGTGCCTACACACATATCCACTCACACACCAGCACACAGCCTTGTGAAGCGTGGTTGAATACCCCTCGGCTGATTTCACCAACCAGATGGAAATGGTTGTGATGTTGTGTATTGGTTGAAACATCTTTGTTCGTAAAAGTGATTTTTTTTACTATTTACTCCGGCTTTGATAACAAATATCAGTTGGCCGTTGTTAAAGTCCCTCAATCCTCAGCTCCTCTAACATAACTGTGCATGTGCATGGCCTTACGTTCAGCTGTGACGAACCTATAAGTTAGGCTTAGTACATATACATAGAAGATATTGACCAATTCTCCGATGTCTAACCAGAATTTAAACTCAACGTTTATACAGTAATTTGCATGCACACAAACTTTGGGTATTTCTTGCTATTTTAGAGCCTGCCATGAATGGTTTGTAAAGTGGTTGTTAAGATTTTGACATACTGTACTTGCGCATGCATACCAGCAGGCTACCTTTTCGTAGAGGTTATGCACAGTGGAAGTCACAGCTAAGCTGCCTCTTAAAACTGCTGTAGGGGAAAGGACCACCATCTCTCCAGAAGCAGATACCGCAAAGTGTTTCAATTTGTGCATCCCAGTACAGTTTGAGAAAGACTACCATTCACTTTCCATTCTGTCAGACCGAACGCAGGCTAAAGTCGATTCTACCATCTGCAATCTCTTTATGAAATAATCTTCCTGCTTATGTCACCTCTTGTACATCCTTTTCCTCTTTTCTTTGTGCACTTGACTCTCACTTCTCATCTGACAAGTTTCTGTTTGGTCGCTAATCTATTATTTTAAAGGAGAAGCCTTAACATTAGCATTCTGCTATCTGGCCATCCTTTTCAAACATATAATAATAATAATAATAATAATAATAATAATAATAATAATAAAATAATATCTAACTGTTGCTTTGAAATCACTACGACAGATCCTAAAGAGCAAAGTATAATTTTTATGGCATCATTTGCCTCTGATTTCTGGTATCAGATGGGTTGGTGAGAGTAAAATTTTACATTTTCAAGTTGGTGAGATCAGCTAAAATTATTATTAAAATTCGTGTGTTGAAACTATCATTACAAGCTAGAATCCAACACATTATGGCTAACATTTAAAAGTTTTTTTATTCACATGTACAAATTTGCGCAACACACAAATACACAGACATATATGGCATGCAATTCACACAGCTACACGTTTAACCCATCAACACACACACACACACACACACACACACACACACACACACACACACACACACACACACACACATGTACACAGCTAGGCACACAGCGCCCGATGCACAGATGCACGTGATTTCTGCACAAGTTATTCTATGTTCTTTTCTGGACTCAGAGCAACATGCATATGGCAGCAGGTGTCGCTGATCTCCGACCAGCGAGAAGCTATTAATATGGAGTTCAAGCTCTTTAGACTAATATACACCCATACATCATGTAATACACACGCTGCATCAAGGTACAACGCACCCCACCTCTTTTCTCTCCCATACCCTCTCTCACTCGTCCTCTTCAGATTCCCAATTACTAGAACAACAAGCCGGATTCGGGGCTCTCCTTATGTGTGTTTGCAGCATATGTTCTAACTCTGACAGAAAGGGAAAGCTCTCCCCCAAAATAATGTTTCTCTATATGCCCCTTATCTGATAGCAGGAAAAAAGTTTTGATCAGCACTAATATTATAATAATTATGTAAATCAAGCTGGTGCAAATGTTTCATTGGGTTATATTGTTGTGTGATGGCTCCTCAGTTTGGAGAGGTTATCTTTGGCGATTGAAAGTCGGAAATTGATTGCATGCAACGGAAAATGTTATTCTCTTCCAATGATTAAACTAATTAAGAATTGCAGGTTAACTTGGTTAAGTTTATCTTCTTCAATAATGACAGTTGTATTTGCATGTTTTTCACACCTGTTCTTTTGTTGTAGCATGTTTCTTTTTGTTTGTTTGTATTAAGTTTGGTGCTTTCAGCGGAAAACATCTGCTGCCAGTTAATCTGCTGATCCGCTTTCTCACATCATTAGTAGACAAGGACTGTTGTCCATGCCACGGTATCATGATACAGCGGAGCATGAACAGAGACTGTATTGGTGAAGTTCAAGTGTTTCATCATGCTTCGAAACAATTTTGTTGGTGGATACTTTCAGGGTCATTATAAGCAACAGTATTGAATCGGCCTGACCACATACTCCATAGCAGGTCGGAGGCATGCTTCGCTGGAAAAATTGAATATTTTTGCTGCATTTTGTGCATTCAGTGGCCCATATAGAGCCGTTAAAAAAAAATAGAAAAAAAAACATAAATCAGGGTTGCATGAATATTTCAAAAACCGGTCTGGCTATGGCGCTGGGCAGACCACTTGCTACTACAGTGTCCTGCATTGCCAATAAGAACAATTTTTGTCCATTGCCTGAGCAACTCCTTCTTTGAAAATTAAGAAGCATATTGTTATTTTGCACCACATTCAGTCTAAGAAACCCTACCCACGTTGAATGTTTCCCATTGATCATGTCAAGAAATATGTTGAATAGAAAATGGAAGCAGCAAGAGCAATTTGCATCAACACGCACATCTACGAGCACATCTAGTTGACACTGCAAATTAATTGATGGTCAGTTGTGATCAATTTGCACTCCTCTGGCCATCTCATTGATTAGTTGAGTGTAGTATAACAGCATGTACTTTATGAAACAGCTCATCATAACAGAGAACCACAATCTGTACCTAAATGACAGCAATGCATGTTTTTTTAGCTGGAATACAAAACAATGAGAAATAGAGTTTTAAAGAAAAATCCACACCAATAGCATAATAGATTATTCAAATTTGTACAACTGTGTAAATAAACCAAAGACCATTGCCTTGACTGATATGAATACACAAAATCCGAATTTTTTAGGATGGCTATATGCGATTAGATCAGTTTACCCATCACATCACCCATGGCCAGTCATATAAAAACACACATCCAAACAAGTATGTATTTGATTCTGACTATGTGCTGCTAGTACGTACATCAGATTGTATCACAGCAATTGCTGCGGAGTACAAACTGCCATTGCACAGATTGAACTTCTATGTGGATTCCTTGCAAAGGATTTGAAAAAGTCATGCCTGTGAGAATATCAATTCCTTCATTTGCAGGATAGCATGTAAGCAGTTAGACAAACAGAAAAAATGGCATACATTTGTCTACACTTGTGATGGCAATGCAAACTTTCAGATTCTTTTTATCATAGCAGAAATTAGATGCCATGTATATAGATGAAGAATGAATTGTTGCCCACAATTTGGCTGCTGACAAAACATGGCATGGAAAAAATTGTAATGATTAAGATGTCATCGATCGTTTTCATCCCAGTCGTCCTCAGCATCCGTGTCGTCGAAGTCAGGTTCATCCTCAAATGACACCAGTGATGTTTCAACTGACACTTTTGGACTCTGGCTTTTCAGCAACTTCTTCTGCTTCTTCATGATGTACTCAAGCATGTGTTTCTGCTGCTTCTGCTGACGAACGAGCATCTCTACGCTGTTTGTCAGTGTCTGCACATTCTCGAGAACTTTGTGCTGCTGTGCTTGGATGTCTTCCACTCTGAAAGAGACAAATGGTCAAGAGACATAGACACAGACAAGCAGAGAAGCTGAGTGGCACATGACACACACACACACACACACACGTATGTCATATCCTATTACCCCTGGCACTCAGCACATTATTGCATATGGTGGACGGGATTGCAAACGCGAACTGATAGGCCAATGAGAGAGAGAGAGAGAGAGAGAGAGAGAGAGAGAGAGAGAGAGAGAGAGAGAGAGAGAGAGAGAGAGAGAGA
>JAOWAW010167509.1:0-19931 GCA_028565695.1 Nicola tetela
TGTGTGTGTGTGTGTGTGGATGCACGTCTGTGCAAACATGAATTTACGTACAAAGCTATATCCTATATAGCAGTCACAACCTGAAGACAAATGAAAATGGTCATATAAACGAGTCCCAAGTTTGGTTGTCTGCACAGCCTAGCCAGGCCAGGCTGCCATGTTGGTAGACAAGCTGACCCTGCCAAGAATATTACATGTACTAACAGAGGTTATGTGTGCTTTGCTCTACTCTAACAAGCAATGGCGGTCGAGAAGATAAGAGCTTTATTTTTTCTGTTTTGCAGCTTGCAGGGGTAACTTGCTGCTGAGTTCTGGGCTGTGTTTATAAGCTATGCAGGGTCACTTAACCGAAGTTTAAATATGATGCATTCATTGTATGGAGCTTCAAATTCAGAGACCACTGCCGTTGTTCAACCAGTCTAAGACATACTCTAACTATAAAATTTGAATTATGTTAAAAATATCTAGTTTGGTTACTTGGGGTGGTCGACTAGGAAATCATGTCAGAATGGGGATTAATTGATCTTCTTGGCAAAGATTACATGGTAATGGCTTACAGAGGTTTGGATTTATAAGAAGAGATTGCAAAGGAATCAACCTTGGTGAACATTTCCCCAGTTTCATCAAGACAAAAATTGAAAAGGAAACAGAGTCATGGTGGAGAAAAGCTATTTGCGGATTTCCTATGAATGCAGAATGTGCAATTGGTCAAGATCATCGCTTTTACATATCTGAATCAAGATTTTCTGTTATCAATAGCTGAAATTATTTCTGAAATAATTGAGGTGTTTGTTTTGCAAACCATTTGTGTCGTGATATGCATGGTTCTTCCTGTATTGACTGTTGACATAATTATGGTTTTTGTACGGTACAATCCCAGTTTCAGTATGGTTGCCAGGTTCATTTTTACATTTCAGTTGCTCCAGTTTACTTCTAATTTTGTTAATGTACACTGACCTATTTATTTTAGAACATTCAGATTAAAAAAATAAATAAAAGACTATTCTCCATTTAACTGAATGGTATCTGTGACTTTGTGTTCTACCAGCTGGCCCTTCAGCTACTATTGTAAACATGTTCTTGCAAATTCAAACTTTCTGAAACCATGTACAGTGCATTCCAAATCTCAAAGGCACCAAAATCCACTCAAGACTCTGGAAGGTATGAGTTTATTATCTACACTCACAAGTCACCATAGAGGCATTTGCTCATTGTCTCTTTAAATGTTCTGCAAACCTCATTACTTTCCAACGATGCACTAGATATTAGTAAACAAGTTAAATATGACAAAGCCAAACTTTCAAGAGATACAGTGAGTTAGAATACACATCTAAAATTTTATTCCAACACCAATTAGGGGAAACACATGCATTATGCAAAATGACTCCAAAGCCTTGCATGGAGCAGTTTGTTCTGCTGATAACATTCATCCAATGAGAGGCTGCACTTTGTCAACAACTATAGTGCCACCAGAAAGCACAACAAAATTCCACCAGTCCACTTTCACAATCTGCATTTCCGCTATGCCTGTGCGAAGTAGGACATGATCAGAACGCAGCTTACTGTCATCACCAGGTCACCTGAATAATTGATTTGTTGTGGGATGAAGTGCTGAACAAAAGTTCCATTGATGCTTCAAGATACCCCCTACATAGGTTAGGATTCATGCAAGTCACAAGGCCATCTGATCTTCAACCCGTAAAACACTTCTCCTCCAACAGAAAAGGTCACATCATCAACTCTTGTACTTTCATGGGCTCACCCCCTCTTTCCTGTCATGGATGTATAACTTCTGTGCTTTGCTCTTGTTTTCTTGTCTCTAACAAATTGACTCCATATTGAACTTGAACGTCTTGATAAGATTTTAGGGGTTCTGTCTGGGTGGACATCACACTACACTTGTACATCTTGTCTTTCCTGTAACACGATACACAAACATATTTATAAACCTTATCTCTTTCAGGAGTTTGGCTAACTGTTCATCCATGATGTGACTTGGATAAAGATCAGCGGCTTGTGCAGTTGATCATGAATTTTGGGGATGATGTGTGAAAGACAAACAGAACCTTAATCCTCCGGTGAGAAATTAGTGTCTGCCCCGTAACTGTCCATTTGCTTTGATATGCCCATGGCTCCAATCTTGGCCAGAATCCACCTAACTCAGTCTTCCTCCTCATCACTCCTGTCAACTTAACTTAAAAAGGGGTATTGACCTGCTGATCATAAAAAGTATGAGCAGAGCAAAGCAAGTGCCTTATGCCAGGCTACTGCTTGATGGTGAACTCTTGGTTCGGATCATCTCGGATATACGAAAATAAAATCAACCACCTCTTTTCTGCGACTTTCTTCTATTATTTCCAACTTTTGTCAGTAGGATCTTCCATGCTATTTTTAGGCCTTGTATTGAAAGCTGCATCTACACCGCAGCGTGTCCAGGTGAAGTGCTTGTCATGCCAAGGCCCACAGTCACGTGAAAAACCTGTGCTTTGCCATGGTGAAATTATCTAAATTTCTTTCTTTGAAGTAATGGCTGCCCTTTTGTTTGATGATCTTGCCAATGCAGTCAGCAGTTTATGGCAAGTATCTCCCATTACATAAGGAAATCGTATCAAAACAGCCCACAGAAGCGTATCATGATGCCACTGCAGCTCACACATGTGTTGTGTATGTGTGTGTACATGCGTATGTATGTGTGTGTGCATGTTTGTGTGCATGTGTGTGTGCATGCATGTATGCATGTGTGTGTGTGCGTGCGTGTGCGTTCCCAGCCCTGCCAAGTGTATTGTATGTGAGAAAGTTGGAATTATGTTTAGTTCTTGTAAGTTAAAGTTGTGGTCTTCAAGCATGGGCAAAACCAATCAAGTGCCTTTTTCGTGCCTACCATGACGCAATCAGAACGAGCCTTTCTACCACTAGTATAACAGTTATAACCAAATTGAGGATGTACGTCCTCTTCTACATTTTTTTTGAAGAAATTCAGAATAACTGAAGATGGCTGGCAAGTAGATTTGCCTACTTTTGCAGGGCTGGACATATGACATCTCCAGGGTTTATGTAAATTACAACTTTGTTAATTTGCTTTTGGTGGTTGTAATGCTGCTAACTTGAAACTTAGCTGAGCCCACCTTTTTTCATTTGCTTAATTGCTACTGGTTGAGTAGTGCAGAAAGCATCCTTCAAAATTCCACTGAAAACCACACCATTCTCTCCAGAACCAATTGATCGGGTAATCTGCAGATGTTCTCTTGCCAGGACAGGAATTGGACTTGCAAACCTTGTCAAAAATGCTGCAATAGATTCGATTGCTGATCTAGTATCCCGTCTCCTATCTGTTTCTGAGTTCTGCTGGCAAATATGAAAGATGCGAACAATGAAATATGAGCCTAAAAATCTCACCACTTGTTCAAAAACGGACAAATCCCTTTACTCCAGATGCATTTATACAATGTAATCAGATCCCCATGAAAACATTCAAACTACCTATGCTTGGAGAAGCCTAACCATACTTTCTTAGTTTCCCCGGCTCAGAAGCACCCTGTGTATTTGAAACAGCAGAAACCATTTGCACAGCTTAAACTATAATCTCAGAACTTGTGGTAGTGGGTCAGGTGCTTCAGATACTCACTCTAGCATCATTGTCACTCTTGGAGACTCACAAATGAACATAAATGTGAATGGAATGACAACAGCTGGACTCACAGGCATCACCCTGAAGCCAATTCTCAAAGGTTGTGGTTACAATAATGTTTTTGTTTGGGCTAGCCATTTGGTAGCTGTAGATTCATATCTGCTGCATAGTGAACATCCACCTTAAACGTAAAGGTAAAACAACGCAATAGCTACAGCGAATAATAAGTGGCATCCACATGGAGCCATCGCAGGCCATATGATGCCTAATGCCACGCAACGTCCACATTGAAGCAGCTCTATATTGCATACAGGACTTGTGACTGGGTTGCTACAAGTTGCAACAAAGCTAAGCTGCTTTGGTTGGGACAAACGAGGTTATAATTGAGTTTACAACGACAGAGTTCCTTGAGCTCATGCTCATCATGCAGTCTACCATGTAGATCTTGAAGACACAGCTATAACAAACCTGCGTGCACTAAGCGCAGCATCGGAATGCTGGAAATGTTGCAGCTTGACGGAACCAAATCCACCTGCATGCATTCAACTGCATGAGTCATGTGGCTCTAGCTTTCTGTCAAAAGTTCAGAGCTCATGGCAACAGCTGCAATTGAATCAGCAGTGGCCCTGGGACTCCCTATCGCTATTGATATCAGAGAGAAACAATTTCAAAAGTGCAGAGCTCATGGCAACAGCTGCAATCAAATCAGTGGTGGGCCTGGGACTCGCTCGCATCTAGAATTTGTTTCTCTTCCCTTTTTTCACATGGTTTCAGAAGGGTTTTTCTCTAGCGATGCATTTAGAAAGGTAGACCTTGGTTCATGGCATGCATTACAAACAGTTGCAGTTGTGCTGCATGGCTCGGTTAAAGTATGTACGCTTTCCCACCGTACATTTTCATCGGGAAAAAAGACACAATTTGCATGTGCTGGTGAGTAACTGTTGCAGCGTGACGGACACGCAGACACACAGAAACACAAACACACCCCCACACACATGAATTAATAATTATTGTCTGTGGAGCCCACCAAAGCCCCTATGGGCCTGAGGGCAGCAATATTTTTTGCATACAGTGGCCACTTGCTAACCACAGGCTTCTATAGCCTTACCTAGAAGCATAAACATATCCTTTTAACAAGTTGTTGAAGATTCCTTAATTATTTCACATATAGCTCTGAAAGACCCTTGCAGTCTCAGTTCAAAAGGGGTTGTCTGAGTGTATTTGAATGCACTTCAATTTTTTCATGATGAAAGAAATGGTGTGTGCTAGCCAATGTGCCATCGAGGTTAGTTTTGCATACAAAATATTTGTGGTAATGATTCTTCAGAAATTTATTTCATTACGAAGCTAAAATTGGGCACAACCAAGATGGTTTGTAAAAAGACTGCAGTGTAACCTTAATGACCTAATTTAAATGCATGATGGCATTAGACCGTATGTCTTATGAAATGCTGTCATCACCTCCACAAGAGAGTAAGCTTTAGTGAACCTTGGCAACCCATTGAAACAATATGGCGCACCACCGACCGCTTGTTTAGAACTACCAACCACTGACCTTCCTATTTGGTTGTGACCACCATGACACAACCTTGCCAAGCCTAAGCTCCTCAACAGTTGTTTTCCTCAAAATAGCCAAATTCACGGATACAATGAAGGGAAAAACCACTGAGCCTTGGCAAAGATTGCTGACAGCAAATGCAACTCCAACATCCTTAATCCTCTCCATGATAAAGAAAAGGCAAAGGGTCCAATTAGCAGCCATTAAGAATACAGAAATTGCCATTGCATAAATAACAGAGTGTCCAATGGCAATCTGTGGTGATGGCGTTGCTTTAGCGTTTGGACGAAAAGTTCTTATGCACAGTAGAATGGTGAGAGTGATTGTTGTTAGAAGTACAACAGGTCCCACTGCTAGTGACCAGAAGAGACCCGTTGGATGCAAATAGCAGCTGACAAAGGGAAACAGAGTTAGATGCGACCATTGATCTGATAGTCTACAGTACAATCAGCAGTTTCTAGATAAGCACAGAACATGCTTTGAACAACCTGTTAACATAACATTGTCTGAGACAACACCTATATAAAGTTCATCTGAGCAGTGAAAATCAAGATACCCCATCCATAATTGCATGCTGGAACAGAATAGCAACAGCTAAAGTGAGATATACTAAGTGGAAATTTACAGCAAAACCTCTTGATCAGAATGTAATAACATACTAAGAAATAGAGGTGGAATAATCCACGTTTTGGGGTAGATGTGACATCGCCGTTGTCAGGCCTGTACGAACTGCTTAGGGCTTCAATTGCAATTAGTATACGTTATGAGTGTTTGGCCTCACTAGTACTGCTGCACCCAACCTTGGCTAGCAGTCGCAGGATTGGAACATGCAAGGCATACGCTAGCTGCTCCACCACAAGTTTAAGTCAGGTCACAGTTGAACAGTATTGATCAAATATTGCTTAGCATATGTATAAACGCCACATACCCATGTAGACAATTTGTTTAGGGACAGGTTGTTGATTATCCATGCACTGCAGGGCTGCCATGGTCAATGCATGGGTTGAACATGGTAAGGGCCTAATTCTTGAAAGACCTCAGATTGCTCTATATGCATGCTTCATGTTCACTGTTGCACTTCCTCTTATGGTACTCATGGAAACTACTGAAATGACCAACCTCAGATAATGCTTCACTAACAGTACTCTTCATGTCTGCCTGTTTTAGGTCATGTGACAGTGGGCGATATGTCTGTCTATAGAGCTGTCTTGGTGCCAACTCACGGAGGATCTAAAGCCGCCAGCTCATATTGTTGCCAATTGCTGTTGCTTTATTTCAGTATCTCACATTGTAACAATTGCAAAGTCAGTTCAACTCAATTTTTGTCATGTTTTCTGGAATTGCAGTACGCACTACGCTTCCCTGAAGCTGTGCTCTGCTTTGTATGGAAACTGTCACCTCACGGCCCATAGAGGGCGATCCAGAAAGAAAATTTAAGAAAAAGTTTTGCAATGTCCTTCCCTCTTGCCTGATATTGAATTCTGTCTCGAAGAACAGTTACAGCAGCCAAGCCATGCTTTGCCTCTAGGTCAGTCCATAATGTGGACATTTGGCTATGGCTCAAGTGGTGCTAGGACTATTGCACACTAAATGCATTCTGCATTTCTCAAAAGGTCAAATAACGTAATCATTTCGATATTTTAAATATCACTGCATAACAATACTTCAACCACACAACTCAAGGAAAACACACACCACTCAACACTTACTCCAGAACGCACACACCTCTTCAAAACTTGGCTAACTAATGCTAAGTCTCCAACTCAATGGAATAAATGAAGACTCAGGCAACCGGACCTGAAACACTTTTTTCCGAAAAACTTAAGAACGCTTGTGCTAAGGGAGAACTGCTATTTAAAGGTTATGACTCCCGAGCAGGAACGCAGCTAATGCTGCTATACAGGAAAGCTGCGTGTAATCAGCTGGATCTAAAAGGCCTTCGTATAGCTCGAATTTTATACAGGGCTGGAGGGAAATTTGCCCATACTGACCATGTACTAAATTATTATTAATAATATTTTCCGGAAAGGCAGACGATCTCACCGTAAGGACGTTGTATACATGTCAATTGAGCCACTGAGAACGACTGGTGCAATTAGAGCTAAAAGAGGTATACCTGCAGAAAGATATTGCAACATGTCCACTTAACACTACTATAAGAGCCTCTGAGTAGGCCCAGCCAAGTAGCTATAGCAGATAATTGACCTGATAGCCAGAACTTATATCAAAGTGTAGGACTAAAAAGAGTTTACACTATTCTACAGTTTTTTATTTCATTTTTCCCTCAATAGGCGCATGCTACATTGAGACAGAAGAAGTGCTTATGTAGAAAGACTTTTATGGCTAAACACAAGCACACTGTTCAGACTTTTCCTCTGTGACTCACCCAGGGATGCAATAATGACAACCTTTCGGTGGTCCCCCAGTCTTGGCTTGTGCCCTCTTAACAGTTGGTAGAGGGTAATCACTATTATAGACTGCCAAATAAAGACCTCTAGTGTGACGTAATGAAAGAGAAGAGCAACCACACCACACACAATAGAGGACTTTTTGTAAGGAAGATTAATTACCACCCCAAAGAAAAGTTCTGAAAAGAAAAAGGCAAGACACAACGCAACTGGTTGCTCCGGATATTCAATCCCCTTGTAGCACCTGCAGAAAAATCAAGGGATAGTCATTACCTCTCAACTGAGACCAAGCCACTATTGGTAACTGGTGGATGCTTAGATCAGTAATAAAATTGACAGAGCTGCCATTTGATAAGGTCTCATTGCGTCAATGACTACTCTTGCACTGAATAACATAGATGGGCTACGCAGCAAACTGGACATGGGAGCAGAAATGCATTTATAAAGCATTTTGCTGAAGATACTGGTTGACAATGGCAGCTCTTAGAGATATTTTTGATCTTGTGAGAAAATAAAGTTGGTATCACATCTGCTATATGCACAGATTATTTCCTAGAGATTGCTAGTCTATGCAGATGGTGAAAGATTTATTTGCAGGCAGTTATTTTTCTCCTGTATGAAATCAATGAAACAGACAGGCTGTTTTCACAGGATAAAAGACTCCTACAGAATTGAGCCAGGCTTAAAGCCTCGGCATTATTTAGGTCGGTGAGAAATTCAACTATTTTGGAGCTAGAATGGGCATGTAGAAAAATTCAGAAGTGTGTCATAGTCCAGTTTAGGAATCATCCATTGTGTGATTACATGCCTCCAGGCTTCCAATTACTAGAACATGTATCACACAGATGCAGTTCGTTCAATTTACCAACTTTTGGCTTGGTTTGTAAAATTCAAAAATATTCCGGACCATCTGGTCAAATGTTGACAGTTTTTTGCATGTTGGCAAGAACTAGTAAGAACATGGGCAGGTACAGGGAGTGTGAGAAAGTTCGCTTCATGCTGCAGATCTTACCTTCTCTTATCTAGCGTTTGGTCTTTACAAGGTTCAAACTGGGGAAAAGTTGAAGAAATCGAGCCACTTGTAGAGGTAACTTCTCTTTCAGTGAAAACGCAAAACTTACTGTTAATAGCCACATTTCACTGTGTGCTGAAAATAATCGGGAAAAGTTGAGTAGAATGAAAAGACAAATAGAAATTTCACACTGACCTCTTCCAGACAAGAAGCCCAAACACAGAAATGACTCCACAGATAGAGATTCCACAGCTCAGATGCAAAACAAGTGACACACCCAAAGTTAATTCCCACTGCCAAAAAGAAGGCAAGAGAAGAACATTACTAAACAATGTTAGTGGCAATTGTGGTAGGCTCTGAACGTGGTGTTGGTAAAACACATGAATAATGCGACAAGTGAACTTTCACATCACTATACAACTATTATGCTCTCCCAAGAAAAAACAAGGATTGCTTAATAAAACACAACAGTTATACCTGTGTTTATAGTTGTTTTGGCAGCATTTTTAATGTTGCAGTACGCTTGATGCCATGTTAACAATGTCTTTCTGCATGGGCAGACTTGCCTGGTGATGTAGGGAACAATGGCCCTTGGTATATTGTTAAATGCCACACACTTTAAACTTTCTTCAAGGAAAATTGATATTGTCTACAGCATAATAAATTTGGAATCAAATATTGGATCATTGGATTTCAAGGATCACAATGGACATCTTATCACGGATTATCACTGTGTTCAGTAATCTGTGTTTCATTTTAGGGCTGACTCATGATCAAGGCTTCGAAAGCTCAGCTCATTGGCCAGAATCTCAAGTAGCATATAAGTTACATCCTCTGACTGCTAATAGCCAGCCTATATCCATTGTATTAAATAACAAACATCTGGGATTAACGTTAGCTACTAATCCGTCATGGATACTCCTCATGGAATAGCTGGTCCTCGATGGGCCAAAGTGAGTGGGTTTTCTTTCACTGCATTATATGGAATGAGACCTCCCACTGAATCTATTCGTAAAACAACAATTCAACAGCCTCTGTCGTCCAGTACAGCAGCTTTTCTGCTGAGCACACTCTGTCTCTTGAACGTATTCAGGCCTAAGCTGCATGAACCTGCAGGCAGACTGCAGGGCAAACACCCAACACTGAAATGCTTTGTACTGTTGGTTTCCCATTTCTCCGTTTGTGAAGGTTTTTCTTCACATGAAAATGCTATGGTGGCTGCTGAATAAAGATGCATGTCCAATGGCACCCTGTCTCTTCCCTCTATCTAACATCCAGCTTTGCAAACCCAACAGCTTCCTATCTTCCATCATAGCTCTGCAGTGCAGAGCACTCTTCCTTGCCAGATTCAGCAGCTGGAAGCGGGGTAGGCACTTATCCATGCCTTGGAGGAGCACTTGAGAAAAAGTCAAATGTAATGTCCACCGAGAGCCACAGCCTTTCATCTAATGTATGCTTTACTTAGAGTTCCTCTACCACACATCCATGCACATTTGCACAACTAACCCCACAGCCAGGCGGGCAGGCAGTACTTATGCTTTGAGATTTAACCGTACCATATGGTCAAACAATAGCCACAAACCACAAGTTACCATCTCAAATCATCATAAAAGCTATGGAGAAATCCTTTCACATGTTTCTCAGCAAAGAACACAAGAATACAGTTGACCATTCTCAATGAAAAACAAAAGAATGATGAAGCATGGCAAGCACGCTCTATATATGACAACACTGCAGCCTGCTGCTTACACAACTAATAGCAAAAACACTGAATCTTTCTTTTTCACTGTATACTAGTAACATGCATTCACACCTTCCGAGCTATATTATAAATATCTCTAGCTTTCTGTACTCCCTTGTCTTTATTATAACTGATGAATCCAGAGGCATTTCTGGCTAGATGTCTCACCAAAAAGTTTTGTGTGACTGGTGAGCTAGAAACTGATCCTCTTTTTGCTATGACTACCCAGTGACAATCTCTCGAGTTTAATTTCACTCTTTGGCCGCAAAGAAACAACATTGGTTTTCTAGCCACATATCACTCCTCTTGCGATTGAAGTTAAGCACAAAACTGTTTGACAATACAGAAATTAGGTTCCAGACCGACACACTGCGGCAAAGACCAGCCTGCATCCAGCCCACAGTCCTGACCTCATATTTGTGTAAAAACCTATATTGTCATCTCTTCGTTTTGTGCCATTCTGCTGCCAGCCTCAAGTTATAAGGAAAGATAAAAAATCAGTTTAAGTGTTTGAGTATCCAAAAGCATTGACATCTTGCATATGATTACTAATCTGTTTCATTAAAATCAAAATTGGATTTCCCTTTTTCTAGGCCTAATTATAGAGATCGGGAGAGCGTTGCCATTAACTCACATTGGATGTTGTTCCATTCACCGTCACGTTTGTATAATTAGCCATTACGCTGCCATTTAGTTCTGCTTTATTTTTCCACACAGGATATACAGAAATAGCAGAATAAGTAGCAAATGGGAGAATATAACTGCCTAAAGATGGAATGGAAATACCAGGAATACAGTAAGCAAAATACAGGTAGATAAAACATGATGTAAGTAAATCAGGTGATGCCAACCATCTTTAAAAAGGGCATCATGGAAGTTCTGCTTGAATGCTAACAATGATATTAACTGCCAACGTCTGTTGCTGAGAAGATAATATAGAAAGATACCGAGCTTTGCGTCTTTGTTCTTCATTGTTGTATGTTGAAACAGACAGGGAAAGGGCTTCTTTCGTTGACAGTGTTTGCAGAGCTAGTACTGAGCATGCTTTGCCAAACAAACAAAAAACGTTTCAATGAAAGGTCAGGATCTACGGCTACAAAGCCTGGTTTATAGGGACATACAGTAAGTATATCTATTCTCTCTGGGAGGCGTATGTTACATGGCAAAATGTACTAAAAATCCATAATGCGTATGGAAAACAACCTGGTGACGT
Source organism: Nicola tetela (assembly GCA_028565695.1). NCBI lineage: Eukaryota > Metazoa > Porifera > Calcarea > Clathrinida > Clathrinidae > Nicola > Nicola tetela. The sequence goes on from JAOWAW010167509.1 coordinate 11,561, forward strand.
CACAGCGTCTCGTAGCTGAGGGATACTTTCGACTACCACCGCTCTGCTGACCACTAGCGCAATCATTTGTTTTCCCAGTGGATGCCAAGAAGTTGAAGTTTAGCTTCTTCCTTACATTTTTCTTTTTAAACCTGCTCTTTTTAGAAAAATGCCTAACTATAGCCACTGGTGCAGGGGGGTGTAGCAATCATCCCAATATGTGCAAGTGGAGCCTTTTCCCTGACTGGGAAAAGAGGCTTATAAAACGCTGTTTGTGTCGTTATAAGGCATATATTGATCAAGACAGTTGCTGTATGTGTGATTGAAAAACTATGTCAATAATTTTCAGCTTTTAGACTTGACTTAGTGTATTGTTTTAGCAGCTTAATATAAAATTTTACCCCTTTCTCCCAATCACCAGGTGTAAGCTTAGTACATGTATTGGCCACGGTGATCGAATGACAATGCTTCCTTCGAGAAAAATATCTTTTTATAACACTGGCACTCACGATCTGCTGAAAACAGCAGCTATATCCCAATGGCTATTAATTCATTTGTCAAGCTTCATTCACAACTGGTAGACAATGGCACTTAGATCATTAATTTTGCTCTCCCACTTAGCTTCGGTGCTGATTCTATGATCCTTCAGTCCCTTTAAGAGTCACAATTTGGAAAGAAGGCAAATTCTACATGATGACACAAAACCAGCAGTCACTGGAGTGCGAGCCCTGCAATTTTCCGACTAAGCTGTGAGGGGCTACTGGAATACAGCCAGTGAAACATGACTAGCTATAGTACTTAAGAGTCTAGAGGACGTTTCATGTGCATCACACAGTTGTCACTAACCCAGCATAACTGCATTTGGTGGTGCGTTTGTCGAAAAAACTTGAAAATGGCTCTCCACAAACATACAGGACAGTATAACCTTCAGCACCATCTTCAAATTTTTCAGGTCCACTTTTTCAAGGAACCTCCTCCTTTACAGGAGAACATCTTGAGGTTGTCTATACAATCTGTCAGTGTTCTGGAGAAGCACTTGTAGGCAGGTGATTTGCAAATTTCCTAAGGTCCAGCTCTACAGACTAGCAATGAATTTGTCGTAAAGGCAGTACACTTGTTCGGATCATTGCCACACCCTGTCTAAACAAGGGAGACATAACGCAGACAAAAGTCTAGGCCAGTGTTTGCGCTCACTAGTGCATTGAAAGATTAAGCTTAACTATGGGTGCTGAAAACGTAGGAAAACCTTTGTTTTAGTTTCTATAGTTGGGATACCAGATTGACAAATAATTTGTGCTTACCACAGCTTACGTTCGACAGATGTATCCCAGCAAGGGCAGAAGGGGTAAAACATGTTGCGCTTGAAAGGAGATGATGATGTTTCAGGTGACAGATTGATGGTGAACAATGCAGGGGATTGCCGCTTATATCTCTGGTGGCATAAACCATTACCACATTGTCAGTGGATACCAGACAGAAGGGCAAGAAACATTCTCTGGTAAACATTAGACAAAAGATTCAATCATTTTCTTACTTTTCCCCGGCTGGGGGCATACAGCAGACTCAAACCGGCAGTAACCCAATGCCTCACCGAACTGAATCATGGGCCTAGCTCAGAATGTTGCAGACGTAGGCTACAGGATGGTAATCACTCTGAAACGTCTTGTGCAGTGGATACAGGACCATGTCAAGGGGAACTCACAAATTGTTTGATATTCGCCATGAAACCAGTTCTCTTGAGAAGCTTGATTGACCATAATCCTACTATTTATTGTGAATCCTGTCTCAAGACTGGTTCATGGATGTAGGCATTTCATGCCTAAACCGTGTGGATTCCGTGTGCGTGTTACACAATTCAGTCAATGTTGTTTTACATGCTGATGAAGGAAGGTGTTCGACTGCTTCCAATGTTGCGAATATGCCAACGCTGAGGTGACATATAGGATGTACTCACACAGTAAAATTTAATTATCCTATAAACCTGGTGGATTGGATGCTTTGTCAAGGCACAATACGTGTCTCACTCTAAGTCTAGGCTAGGTTTAGCCATAACAATACTTACAGCTTTGACAGATTAGAAATTGCAGGAAACCAACCAGAAGACAGGTTCGTTAGCTTGTTATTGTCGAGATACCTGCCAAAGAAAGGAGAACCCAAAAGTTTAACTTTCCTAACCTCGGTAGGTAAAAGATATTTATCGTTAGAAATCATTGTAATTTAATCTCAACGCAGGGAGCAAGAATTGCTAATGCAGTCAGTTGGTGCACTGCAGCTGAAGTATGATACTCTAGGCGTGTTTCTCCTGAAGCTAAATTAAGGAGGAAGCTGCTGATAGAACGCCAAAAACTACTCAGACTTGCAGATAGAGCCTACAGGGATGCAGTTTTTGGAATACTGAAACAAGAATGATCTGGCTAGCGCTGATGATGACGAGGACGCATGCTAGATCAAAGGAGCAATTGAGGCTGCATAGAAATGTCGCCAGGAACGTTGTGACATCCGCCTCAACCTAAACAACCCAACTAGACAGCCCTTTCATACAACTCGTCAGCTCTGTTAGCCAAGAACAGCAAGAGCACCCACTTACTCCTGTATAGTTGACAACCCAGGACAGTTAGGGCTTCCTAATTGGGCACACCAGCCATCAACTCCAAATAGACGAGGATGTCGCCAATTGATGGGGAAACTTCATGGCTAAGACGTCAATGCTTCTCATGAGTAGAATTTTGGTATTTCGCCTCTGTCTTCAAAGAGTCTGCCACAGGGATTCAGGGAAGCTGAGGCGTGCAGTAAAGTTTTACTCAGTATTGGTAGCACAGATAAGTTTACAGATTTGTCAGAGAATGAGCTCAACCACCTAGAATATTTTAGTTAGTGCAAACAACAAGACAGTGAAGCAGTTATCTTCCTTGGTAGGCTAAAGTTACAGTAGTCTTTATGGCTAGAGATTAGCTGTTCTTCGAATGCCTGTGAAGAGTTTGAATGTGCGTTTGGAGACAATTATCCCATATTTTCATAACAGGCGTTTGCTTTAGATCAGTGTTTCAGTTACTTACACGTATGATAGACGCGGTAATCCAGAAAATACACTGGAAGGAAGGTTTGTTAGCCGGTTACTTTTGAGACTCCTGTTTATCAAAGAAAAACCAACAGTTCGTTAACAAATACGCCTTATGGGAAAGTAATTATTTTTATAGAGAAATCACTTCCCTGTTTTGGCCCTTCAGTTATACAAACTTGCTCATATACCTTATCTGACCATTGCTCACAGCAAAGTAGAGTTATTCACAGCATACTGAGAGACCAAAGAACTATTGGCTGTACAGTGAGGGATCTTAGGATGGATGCCCTGGTTACTATGGAAACCCTGCAAAAGCCATGTCTTGTTGATGGTGTGCACAAACCTGCCATTGGCAAGCCCATTGGTAAATCAGTTCAAGGTAGGTTGTACGGCTATTTCATATTGCATTCAACTGCAGTACTACTTGTATGTCTGGACCGTATCTATAACTCTTCTCTTGAGGATCTGATATGCTAAATTTACATAGATGCATCTGAACATACTACATATATACATATATATGAATTTATATTTTTTATTTTTACATACATTTACATACAATATATGTATATGTATGTAAATATATAAATATACATATGTACATGTATATATGTAAAAAATTTAACTGGCGATGCAAACTGATAATGACAACAATGGTACTAACAACGAGATCATTGCCTTGGAGCTCCTTTTCGTTCTGTACTCATCAGAAGGCTACATAGGACAATAGGACAATGAAGAAACAAGTTTACGTGCCATGACATTACTTTATAACTTGCTATGATGAATGTGTCAGGTAGGTGTAGTTTTAGGTGTGGTGTGTGACTCTGAATGCTGGTAGATTAAAAGTGATACATGCATACTTCGCGTGAAGGTGCATATCAACTATACATCAACTTGGGTGCAATGTTCTGACAAAATATTTCTGACAGCACAGTGCCGGTGACAAGTGCCTAATGAGAATGGCCTCAAGAGTGTCAAGGTGTTACTTTCTGCATCCTCTTCTTAGCACCTTAAAGCGAGAACTAATACTCTCTTTTGGCAGCTGCAGGGTTTTCCAACATTGTTGGTTTTCTTTGATGTGCTGTGTAACAGCGGAATCTGAGTGTTGTTTTAACCAGGTCCTGTCTGTCAGTTAGTAGCTTCACGAGAACGTGTTGTTTTATCCGTTCTGAAAGCTTTTGTATCACTTTGCCAACGTAAGTCTGCTCACAGCAGCACCTAAACATTTAATGTATGAAACTGTGATCAGTTGTTGGCAAAATGTCCATGGCAATCCTGTTAAAGGCATTGTTGTTTGTGAAAGTCACATACACATGTACTTTTGGATAGGTTCCGGTGATGGTGTTGACTATTTCACTCTAGAATTTCATGCTTGTTCTGCCTATCTATGGAAGTCAGATGGACACAGGTGTTAAATCAGTTTTCAGTTGTTTCTCTGTTGGTAGTGTTTGTTTTCTCACAACTCATGTGACATCACCCATACAAACCGCCAATCTCCTAAGAGGTTGTGACTTTCCGACCACAACCCCTTACCTACCCACGTTTCTGCCAATCACAACCCTTTACATGCACAACAACTGCTGATCTCAACCCCTTACCCACGCAGTTCAAGGTTGTGACAAGATTGTGAGAAATAGATTAATAGCCTTGACACTCGGTCACGAAAGGCTGCATCACAACCCTTGCTGCTGCGTGGCTTGGGCTGTGAATTGCCAGTTACGATCCACGACCTTAGTCTCACCTATGAATCTATACGTATTGTCCGTTGTATAGTTTTGTCAACGTCAACCGGGTATGTGTTGTTAGAGCAAAAATGACGCAGGTTTTTGATCTCATCTTTGAAGGTCGGCACTTGATCTCATCGTTGAGGATCAACACTGAACAGATGTACTGTGCTCTTTTGATTAGGTACTTCATTAGGTTTATATTTTGCCTTTTGGGGCAGAATGACTCCCAGCATGGGTACAAACCTATGATTGTCGGTTTGCTATACACAGAGTATACTTGTCCTGTTGAACCTTTAAGTCCAAGAGCGGTAATACTCCATTGTCAAGTGAACTTTAGCGACATGTGTAGGTAGTTGAAGTACTCAATGAAGTCCAAACCTTTTGTTTCAGTCTTGAATTCACAAATCTTTTGGTGAATGGGGGCCGATATTCATTGCTGGATTAGCATTTGCAATGACCCATACATATGTTGGCTAAAACTAGTCCCAGCGGAGATCCTGTGGCTACTCCATCTGTTTGCTCATAGATCATTCCATTGAAACTAAATTCTACTTCTATTGTGGTCTTCAGATGTAGCCTTACATAGTCTTTGGTATCCTTGGTCTGTCTATTCCTGAGTCATGATAGAAACTGTCTAAACATATGTCTTGCGGGACAATCGTGAACAAACTTATGATGTCAAATGAGCACATATATGTGCCATCCAGTTGGTTGTACTCAGCTCTTGAGAAAGCCTTTGAATGATTGGCAAAAATCAAAGAAGTCTTTGGATGTATTTTCAGAGTATTTCATAACCACTGGCTGTAGCATATTTTGATTTTTCTTGATTGGTTTATTCTGATAATGGCTGAAAGCTAGTGCAGAGGTATAAAATAAAATAAATATAACAGCAATAATAAAAATAAATAAAGTGAAACAGAGAGCTATTGCTGAAGCTGGGGCAAGCTTTTATGCACAGGTAAGTCATGTACAGGAAGGAGGAAGGATTATCAATGTTTGTAAGGTAGTGTTGAACATGTGCATTGGTAACTTTGCAAGTTCGCAACTGCTAGTTTGAACTGTGAGTAAGACTTCAGGGACTTTACATCAGATGGTAGTGATGTGAATATTTCTAGCGAATGTGGGATAGCAGAGTCTCTGTATGCATCGGTACGAGCAGTTGGTAAATTTAGCTCTTGTGTGTGATGAAGTTTGTACGGAGTTGTGCTTGGTGGAAAGGACAATTCCATTAAATGGGTTGGTGCATGCTTGTGGATAAGTTGATGGCCTAGTGGGGCAAGTGCGTATTGCCGTCGGGAAGCAAGTGTTGGTAATTCCATGGCTGCAAGCAGTTCACTGTGGTAAACGGGGCTGAGAAGGTCAAGACCAAGGATCACTCGGGCTGCACGTCGCTGTAGCCGTTCGAGCCGATCTGACAGCTGTTGTTTGATATTACACCACACGACACAAGCATACTCAAGAACCAGTTGAACATATAATTTTGGAAAATTGAGCCAGAGCATCTCGTGAGATAGTGCAGCGCAGTCTGCGCATAATTCCAATAAATCGTGTTACTTTACTGACAATGTTTGATGCGTGAGCTGTCCACTTTAGATCAGCTGAAATCAATATACCGAGATGCTTTTGTACATCTGTTGTGGTAAGGATAGTTTTCGCAAGACTGAGTTTGGGTTTCAAGTAGAGCAACTTCCTTTGAGAAATTTCCATTACACTTGTCTTTGCAATGTTTATCAGGAGACGCCAGTTAGTAAGCCATTCTGAGGTGCTGTCTACGCTTTCTTGAAGGTTCCTGAGAGCAGTTTCCCGTCGTTCGTTGATCGACAGCAGTGCCGCATCATGGGAATTGATGACATTCCACTGGTCGGTTTACAGTATATGGCAGGCCGTGGGTGTAAATAAGAAATAGCAATGTGCCTAGTACAGAGCCCTGTGGGACTCCGGCCGGAATTGTCTCCCAGGCCGAGCAGATGTTACCGATTTGTACTCTCTGACTTCTCGCTGTAAGATATTGTCTAATCCAAGAGAGGGCATTTTCCTATATGTCAAGGTGCCGAAGCTTGTGCAAAAGGCCTTTATGCCAAACTCTATTGAAAGTTTTCGACAGATGATAGAATACTGCAAAGATAAATTGGTTATTATCAGCCCCTGTTGGAGGGAATGTAAAATGTGTGTGAGCTGCGGCACTGTCCCGTCCGCTTTGCGAAAACCCGACTGCTTGTCTGGAAGAAAAGGGTTAACGTGGTTTCTTAGCTGCTTGGTTACTATCTTCTTAAGAACTTTTGACGTTGCGGACAATAGAGATATCGGTCTGTAATTACTGGCATTAGCCTTACTTCCCTTCTTGTGGACAGTGATGACAATCGAGTCCTTCCATTCCTGTGGTAGTTTACCAGTCCAAAGGCTAAGAGAGAAGACAGGGTGAATACATGGTGTAATTTCGTTGGCAATAGTGCGGATCAGTCTAGCCGAAATGCAGCCTGGAGAAGTGCTTTTACTGATATCGATTTGAGACAGAAGAGATGCGACTTGTTTGATAGAAGTAGTGAATCGGTTTAGATATTGCTCTGCTGGCGGAGAAGGGATTGAAGGAAGTTCACCTTCAGCGGAAGACTGTTTGGCCTGATGGATGAAGAAACTGTTAAGACTCTCAGCTTTCTCCAGTGATGTTTTGTAAATGACTCCCTCTTGGCCGACTAAGTCCGGTATAATGGCTTCGTGTGATTTTAGAAGACAGTGCAATACTTTATGAAGACGAAGAAGGTTTATTCGGTCCGAATGTGGGTCTTGCTGTGATATTGTATACATGTACTCTTGAGAGTTAGTCGTCATGTTTGAAATGAAGTTAGACTTGGCCGTCCACACAAGATTACAGACTTTATTTCGTTGAGTCCTGAACTTCTGCCAATTATCGTTCTTTTTGTTCAGATGATAGGCTTTGAACAGTCTATGCTTTAATTTGATCTCTCCCTTTAAAGTATTTGTCATCCAAGGCTGCGGTCTTGTTTTCTCCATAAGTTTATGAGGTATATGGCGGGCCGAAATTGTTTCTAACTTGGAGTTGAGGTGATGCCACGCTACATTGACATTCCTACAGTTTAGTACTTCAGTCCGTGGTTCTGCACTGCCAGCAGCTTTTAAAGCATTTATGTTGGCTCAATGCCAGCACCAGACTAGTCGCTTATTCATGAGATTTGTTGTTGTTCGATTACCAGGCATGGTGACACGTGCCTGAATCCCTAAATGATCTGATTTCCCAAGTGGCGAAACAGGCTCAGTCGTAAGTTCATCGTAATCAGAGATTACAAGGTCAAGACACGATCGCAGTTGACCGTTGCAAGTATGAGTGGGAAAATTAACATGTTGTAGTTGGTAGGCTGTGAGAAGCATCTGGAGGTCTTCTCCAACGATTGTTGTGAGATCGCCATATCAGCTAGTGACCTTGCCATTTGGTTCTGTGAGGTATATATGCATATCTATTCATCTATATATACATACATACATACATACATACATACATATAATAGTATTATATGTATTATATACATATTACTTGTTTAGATTTGTCTACTGTTGACACCCAAACTCTTTAATAAGTCTTTAT
>JAOWAW010167620.1:8920-19923 GCA_028565695.1 Nicola tetela
CCTGCTACTATGCATGCTCCACTGTTGGCCTGCTACAATGCATGCTCCACTGTTCGCCTGCTAGTAGTGACTACGCTACTGCCTAACTACTCATACACATGATACACTTGGACTGAAACAACGCAAAGTTAGTGGTTCTGCCATCTTACAAACCAGGTACTGGTATGCAATGCTATGCATTACTATGTTCCTATAAGTTTGATTTGTAGCCGCAGCCAGTATTCAAGTGCAGCTTTTATACTGGCTAACCCTGCAAATTTTGCAGCTTCAATTTGAGTGCGGCTTTAACACAAGATTTTACAGAAGTCTCAGAAATACTAGATTCTGTCTAGAGGAAGCAGTTATTAGAGGGTGCAGGTGATAGTGAGAGAACAAAAGTCAACATCATCTGCTTTCTTTTACAAGAAAATATGGCCTTTTTAGACTGATGGATCATGGAGGTGTCATTTGACGCAACATTTGCTTCGATTGCAGAAGAGATACAAACAGAACAGATTCTGACACAATCGCCGAATGCTTTCATCAGAATTTGCCTTGTTCAGTTTCTCTTTTTTTTATGTAGTTGGCTTCTTTTGAGTTTTGTGACCTACACTAACTGGGGAAAAATGTACTAGAACAGCAGCAGCTGATTAATCTCTGTCATACACAAAGGTATTTGTCTGATGGAGATCACCCTTTTCTTGATGATCCTGTTTTGTTCTTCTTCATCACTTGTATCACTTGCTCAGTGAATGTCAATACTTACCAACTAAGTAATCCAGAAACCTGCCAATGACGTTCCCACTCTCCATCTCCTCTGGAGCAGCTTTCAGTTGAACACCGTAACGTTTATACTCAGGTCCTGGTGCTTGGCCAATCCTCTACCAATAAGTGCAGTAGACAATGCAACTTTGCAGTAGACAATAATGACAAGCTTATGCAGCCATGCTAGCAAATTTTTCACAGTGCACTCCATTGGCATCCACTTTTAACCTTGCCCTAATTATGGAGGTAACTCCAGTTCAAAAGTCTATAGAATGAAGGCTAAGAGAAGATACACTCTGGTCCTTTCATGCTACACTGGGCAATGCTGCATGTTGGCTCATGCACATACATCTAAACATATCATTCATCAAGACCAATATTCTAAGTTACCAATAACTCACCAGTATTCAGAACTTGGTGCACTTGGTCTGACATTGCTGGGTACATCACCTTATTTATGCTGCCCAGAAACTCGATACCAGATGGTTTGCAGTCAGCCAGAAGAATGTCAGCAAACCAATCAAGCTGAAATGGTGTGAATGTGACTGCATAAGCAATCTCAGAGAGTTGTTTGTTGGTCTTCCTCAAAATGTGGCCTGTGGGAAAAATTGCAGTTTTCTTAAAGATCTAGAACATACAAGAATCCATGCACATGTACATTGGTGAGAATGAACATCTATAAGGAATACTAATAGAAAGCTCACAGACAAAATCAGAGACAAAAAACCATGTCACTAGGCATGGCATACAAATTTTGATCTTAAGCATTGAATGACATATACAAAATGCCTTCTTCATTATGCCATAAAGTGTTTGTAATCAACAGATGCTCTTTGCAGTTTGCTCAGTACAAATGTGCTTGTCAATGTCAAAATTGAATATCAGCAGACTGACATGAAGACTGCCTACAATTGGCCCCATACATCCATCATTTTGCACTTTTATTACATCACCTCTTGCATTTAATATTTATGAACAATACATAAAAAACATACAGTATAAACACCTGCAAACAAGTGTATGTAAGTACAGACATTTGTCAGATGTATTACAGAGGATCTTTGCATTATTATTGAAAAACGCTGCATTGTTAGACAAATCCTACTGCAAAAATTAAAAGATCTGCCTTTTGTGGCCAATGATGGGCAATTTAACTTAATTTACAGCTATGTTAAACCACATTCCCATGACACTACAATCTGCACACTCTAGGCCGTTGCGGCCTATCACTCACATAGTTTGTGACAGATTGACGCAAAGGTTGAGCCCAATGTGCATGCACCAATTTTGCCTCTAAGTAGGCATCTACCCATAGTAACATCACCACATGGTGGTGGACTAAGTGACGTGTTCATTTCATCACCTGAATCTCCTGATAAAAAAAAATTCCTTGATAAATCACTAACTCCAGCAAGAAATTTTTGAAGGTGATGTTTTGGCCCTGAGACTAGAGCCTTCATCAGGCAAATGACAAAATAACAGAGAAGTTTGGAAGCTTATGTACATATGGTAGAGATGGATGCTTGGAGAAATCAGCGTGAGCTATTCTGAAAAGGTGGTGTGAATGCATGAGGACTACATGTTAACTTAAGGTGTGATCTAAGTTTATGTACATGCATGTCAAGCAATGTCAAGCCGGATCTTGCTCAAGTCCATCCCATTGTCTTGATTCATTACTCAATTTTTTCCTCTATCTCTTTCCAGTCTTCTGATGGCAAGGGCTTCCTTAATCTTCCTTTTGCAGCTATTTCTCTCTCGAGTAATAATTCGGGGTTTCCAGTCTACCCTGTGCACTTTGTCGTGTGCGTGTCAAGCTACAGCTGAAAGTTCCGGATGTCCTGTGCTTGTGTGGCACTTATGCTCTCTCGTCCTCTGCTCGGCTGTACACACTGTCTCCAATATATACACGGGGGGCAGTCTGTACATCCAAGTACGTACACAACTCCAGATGTTTCCTCTGCTGGAATTGTGTCTTTGGTGCTTCCCATCAGGGACCATTTAAAGACTTCAGACATATGACTGTTCTGATCCCTAGGGTCACAAGAATGTGGCTGATGGATTCACTCAGGTTTTGTACATACGGGATAGTCGCTGTGATGGTGGGGTTGTTATCATTGGACTTTGGTTCTTTGTTGCTTCTGGGAGATGATTTCTGGGTGCATTTGATGAGTGTTTGTGGGTATCCATTCGCAATCAGAACATTCTCTATCTGTGATTCTTCTGTTCACCTTGCATCATGGTTTTCTTGAGGAATGTACTCCACTCTGTTGAATAGGGAATGCACTACTGACCGTTTCACGTTGCTCGGATGGTTGGATGCGAAGTGTAAGTATCTTCTGGTGTGTGTTGGCTTTCTGTAGATATCCACGCTCATGCTTTTTCCTGTCTGATGTACACTCACATCCATGAATGGCAGTTGCCCTTCCGCTTCTACTTTGACAGTGAAACAGATAAATGCATGCTGTTGGTTTAGGTGATCGAGGAGTTGCTGCACTCTATTTTTCTTCACTATCAAGAACATGTCATCAATGAATCAGGGCCAGATCTTGGGAGGCTGAATAAAAGTCGTTAGCACTTTTCTCTCAAACTTGATCATGAAGACATTGGCGATGTTTTGTGATGCCAGTGAGCCCATGGGGAGGCCATCTGTTAGCTTGTAATGCTCATTCCTAAACTGGAACTGTGTCGTGGATAAGCAGAGATTGACAAGACTCATGATTGACTTTCCATTGATACCTAGGTGCGCTTTGATTGTTTCATCTATTGCGAGGAATTCTTGTACGATGTTGGCGGTGTCATGTGCAGGAACACTGGTAAATAGCAATTTCATGTTGAAGCTTACCATGACTTCATCTTCATCGATCTGGATGTCTCAGGTTTCATCAACGAAATGCCGTGTGTCTTGAATAAAGGATGACGATGTACGGACATATTGCAAGAGGGCGTCGCTAACAAACTTGGCGATGTTATAAGTGGCGGATCCTATGGTTGAGACTACTGGCCTGAGTGGGAGGTCAGCTTTGTAGATCTTAACTGTACCGCAAAACAATGGTGGTCGCATTCCGTTGCTTGATACTCGCAGTTTGTTCAGTGTCGCTTTGTTGAACTCGCCATTGTCTGCCATCTTCAGTTTGTTGTTAACCTTTTTCTCGTTCTTTGCCATTGGGTTTCTTGCTATCTTTCTGAATGGAGGCTTGTCTAGGATGTCCTTTGCTTTCCTTTCGTATTCGGCAGTGTTTAGGATTACAGTAGCATTTCCTTTGTCAGCCTGGAGAATGGTGATGTTTTTGTTCTCTCGAAGGGTTGATAGCGCTTGGATCTCTTGTTTCTCCAGGTTTTGCTTCAGTGCTTGGACTTGACGAATGACGCTCGCCATCATTGCTCTTGTTCTTTCTGTGACACTTTCATCAATGTGTTTGCACCTTCGGATAGCATCTTCTACTCCTGTTATGATTTCTGTCTTTGGGATAGACTTGGGGGTGACAGCGAAATTTAAACTTCTCTGTAGTACTCTTTCCTCCGTGGTCGTTTAGCTGGTAGCTGGAAAGGTTCATGACCCATCGTTTGTCGTTCACTGTGCCACCGGTCGGTCGTTCCTTGTCACATCTCCAGATTTCTCAAACTTTTCTCTCTGCCGGTCTCTTGTTTTCGTAAACATGGTTTCGGTGTTTCTCTGGCTCATTTCCAAAGTTCTTTCTGCATCTTCGTGGGAAAGCTGTCTGCATAGATCTATCTCTCTCCATTTCCGCTCGTCTTCCAGCTGCCTGATCTTGTAGTTGGCTAGTCAAATTCTCTTGATGAACTGCTTTCCTGTTCTCTCTGCTATTTTCGTCCCTTAAATTGTATCAATTGGTGATCGAATGGTCAAACTTTGAGGAACTATTCCTTCGCATTTATGAGCATTAAACATGACATGGTTACAATACCTAGCTAATTTCTCAAGACATCTCTGGTAGCCTGTCGATATCTCTGTTATTAGAAATCAACCAACCAGTGCAACCAGATACTTTGCCTTTGGCCTTTGTGGCAGACAGGTAGGACACACACATACTCACACACAAACACAGGTGCAGCTAACCTTCCTCTACTTGAGGAATAATTTCAAAACCACAAACATTTTTTTGCTGACTTTTTGATGTAGGGTAGCCAGCTGTAAAAGTAACCTGTAAAGTTCTCACAGCAATGACCACCACAGAATATACACACTAAATGTGGGTTGAGCCATAGGGGGAGACTGCAGGAGACTTAGTCCCTATGCCACGTATAATAGCCACAGACTTGCACAGTTAAAACTTAAAAGGATCAAGGGCAACATCACACAAGGGGCACCCTCTATGCTTAGCTAGGTAATAATCACATGCAGCACATACTGTTGAATGTAGCTGGCTAAGTGGGTGAAAGCTACCAGATATAGTGACCTCATTATGCACCCTCAAGCATGTGTAGGATTCAAACAGGTTAGCATGACAGCATGGAAAAAAGTGCTTCCCACACCAGTGTTCCCATTCCCCAGAAGCACACAAGAGAATCACCCAAGCTTCCTCCTTTATGGCAGACAAAACAATCAGAGTTCTCTCTGGCAAATTCTAAGGAAAGTGAAAAATGAAAAAGCCAAAGCAATTAACTGCAATTTGAGTGAGATTTACCTCCAGCAGATGGGACCTTGCCTGCTTCGGAGCCCCTGACTAAGAAAATGATGAAGCTTCACAATCTTCTGCATGATCAGAGTCGGAAGAATGATGTCTCCCTGAAAAATATGTGCAACACTATTAAGAAGCATATACATATGAACTCACACAGAGATGTCCATACATAGGAATACACATATACATACTAGTACTTATGCACACATAAATGCATATACATGCGCACCATCATATTGCAACAAACCAAAATACACATTCCTTTACAGGAACACCCACAATAGACCGTATGCATAATTATGGCCTTGGTTTCAGGTGGGGCATCTTCGTGTGGCCCAGTAGTCAGTACATGAAGAAAGCTATTGCTTTCTACCTTTGAGCTCAGTTTCTTGAACTCTTTTTTATAGTTTTCTGGTTTTTCTTTGTCAGTGTTGTGCCACAAAGTGGGCTTTGAATAATGAAGGACATGAAGACAAACTCTCAACTGTAAACACAGGAAAGGGTGTGAAGGAGAGGCGTGACCCAATGGCACCACATGCCCCATCCTTTGAGCTGGGATGATAAATATAGGAAAAGCTAAGGCCAGAACCTGGTTGTTTTTAAGTTACTGATGATGGCAATTAGTACCACCAAAATTGCATAAAAACTACAGTACTGTACGTATATCAGCTGATGTATGTCAAATATCAGCACTCTGTATTAAACAAACACAAAAACTGTCCATTTCGCCACAGAATTCTTCCGCTCTCAGTCTTCGCCGTGTAACTCCTTTTGTGCTTGTCTTGAGATACAACTTCAGTAATTGTAGACCAACACTTTGTCTGCGGATGTTGCACAAGAACCACAGCTCCAATAGGTAATTGTGGAAGATTCCGAGCATGAATGTTGTATTGTTCCTTTGCCCTCTGACAGAGGTGTGGGGCTGCTCGATTCACCTCCGCATTGTTTTTCTGCCATTCTTCGCAAAATGCGTGCTGATGGGTCGGACTTGTGAATGCATCGGGCGGCCAAAAGCAAGCTAAGCTGGGCTAACACTGAGATAACGACACTCATACTGTAGTGATGGTGATGGGTCGCCAGCCATAGTGGTTGGCTGCTAAGCTCGCGATCACCCACGTGCTCAAAGGATGAATACAGGTGAATGGAGGAATTGTGCCCAGATAAATTTAGAATCATGACCACATCTATTAATAAAGTCACGTGACCAGGTCACAGTCATCCATGCATTCCCCATGACATGTGATATGTTTGAGCTTGTGCATGCATGTGTAGACTGGTTAGGCTATTTGACACTATTACTTATACTACTGTACTCCGCTTAATCAATGGCAACCGAAGAAGGCAGAGGTAAGTCTGCCGAAATGTTTTGTATATTATCGTCTTGTGACTGGTGAGCAGGAATCTTTTCAATGTTGTCATGTCCACCCAGTCAGTATCTTCACTTAAATTGTAACACAACTGACTGTGCTCGAAAAATCCAGACAGCAAAAAAGACCATCTTTAACCATTACAAAAATAGCTATTGAATACTCAAATGTGACTATAATCCTAATAATACTATTTTGTGCGGTGCATAGCCCAGTTAACAGACTTAACCACCACCATGCCATCTGGCAATTGTGCCTTTTCACTCAATGGATTTATCTCAAAGACATTATCACCAGAGAACTAAAACCAAACGATGAATGTCTCCTGTTGCTTAAGTGCTGTTGGTATCAGCAGCAGGAGAGACATTCCTCACAGTGATTGGATCAAACCAATTGGCTAATGGAGCCAAGGGACTGTTGGTGGCGAACTGGATAAATCCCCCTGTGTTACTGGTTGTTTCCGTCCAAATAATGGCTGCATCGTCAGGAGAAATGCACAAGTCTTCATGGATTATCTCCTGAATGATAAGGAATGTCATTCTTTGTAATTTCTGCTGCTGTAGCCTTCCTGTATCCCGTAGATGTGACTAGAGCCTCAAGCGCCTTCTTGTTCAACCCTGAGAGGGTTTTCCATTGTGCCTCGATCGTTGGCACCTAAAGTATCAAAAATTTCCTGCTGCATATGTGCGATCGTCCATATCGGTGGAGCCTCCAAGTGTAATATGGCTGGGACTAGTATTGCTGACTACCCCAGGAAACTACCCATTCACACCAGTTTGAGAGTGATCAATCTTTATTGAAGGACATACACATCAGGACTACTGTCACGAGAACTTAGAGCAGGAGAGAGAGAGAGAGAGAGAAGACTGACGCATCTGTAACTACTAACTACTATACCTCTTACACTAAGATAAGTCTCTCGTACGACAATGACGCCCACTCTTGTACGACAATGACGCCCACTCTCGTACGACAATGACCTTTGCTGAACAGTTTGTGACCATTGCTGAAGTGATTGAGTTCTCACACAGCCTCACTATGTAATCATAGTAAATAATATGGCACGTTGGAAGTCGATTCTCCAGCTCAGCTCTTTGAGCATCCCTATCCAAAAGGAACTTTCTGTTGGTCTCGCTTTGTCGCTCTTCAAAACGTTGCTGCTGCTCCTGTAGATCACGCTGCTGCTTGAGCATTGGCTCAAGCTGTCTCCATATTTTTGGAGTGTTGATCAGTGCATGACTTTTTTTTCTTTTGAGGCCGGTCATTCTTGCACTCACCATCACTTTCGAACCTGCCTCCAAGCTGGCTTCGACGACGCTTGCCAGGTCCAAGTTCAGATCCGCTTGAATGCAATGTGCATGGCGTGGCACTTGCATGCGGTGAAGGAGTGGAGGAAGACTGAGAAGTAGAGCGGGTCTCATCCAAGTTCGCCGTTGCTCCTTCATTGTGCACTGAAGATTCCAGTGAAGAGACTGGACATTCCGAAGCTGAAAGTGAGATCGAAGTCTGATCACAAAAGGCTGATGTGTCCACTTCACCAGTGGCCCTGAAACTGTCAGGATCTCCGCTGTCCCGACATTGCCCTACTCCTGGCCCCCATGTTGGATGAGTTTTAAAAACGCTGTGGTATATGTGAAAGCTCTCCCAAGCTTGCCAGGCGCCGGCCATGTCGAACCCTTGATCCAGTGGCGGTGGCAACTCTGAATTGTTCATACAGAACCTTCCCTCTTTTCTTCAGTGAGTCGATTTTGTTGCTCACTTGAATAGCGGAAAATTCCCGGTTGAAGCCTATCTCTTTGGCATAACTGTTGAGGAGACGGGTTGCTCTGGCTTCCTTTGCTGTCCTTGTCAGCATCTCTTTGTCAGTAGTACGAAGCAGCTCCCCCCAGATCATGAGAAGCTTTTGTTCAATTTCCGCTGAAAAAATGCTATTCGGCATAGCGACAGCGAACAGACAACAACCAGCTGAGAAGAAGCAAAAAAAAAGAGCTTGTCGACTCGGGAAAGCACGCGGTACCAATGGCAAAGCCAACCCCCCCCCCCTCCAGGAGTGTCGGCCACATGTTATGCCGACGGCATGGTCTTGGCAATAGATTTTGCGCCTTTTTTCTTATCACGTGACTTGTTACCTTGGCGACTTTGCTGTCGGGAAAAGGGTTCACACGGTGCAAATGGGCCCTTATTATAGGTGGTTTGCACGATGGCCAAAAGTCGTGTCCAAGGCAAAGTTTCCATGGCAATCACAAAAAGGCGCGAAAGTTTGACTGCATGGCCGCGAGCCGTGGCCCTCAAACCCCCCCCATTTTTCGAATTGCGTTTTGCAGCAAAACCATCTTGCTGCTTCTTTGTTGCACTTTGCACGTTGCATGTTGGCAGTTGAAAGGCTGGTAGTCTCTTTTCTCCATTGCATCCGATAGCTTCACCATGCCGAATAAGACTTTTTTCTGCCAAATGGGAGAGCTTTCTGTTGACCGTCTGGTCGGAATTGATGAAATTGAGCCAGAAGACGATGATGACGAGAGTGGTGAAAGAAGAGAGAGCTGTTGAGAAGTTGAATAAAGAGCAAGAACGGCTAGGATTAGGGAAGAGATTCATGAGAGCTGGGGTCAGGAACAAGATCAATTCACTGAAAAAGAAAGGACAGGAACTGTACAAAGCGAGCAAGCTGCCGACGGCAACTGGAACATCTCTAGACGAGAGCAATTTTGATTTGCAGGCGGCCAGCAAAGCATGGTCCAATTTTCAACCGTGCCATGCTTTATTTTTCGAACACCCTCAATGGGGACCAGGCAAGTGCCAGGATTCCTTGACTTTGAGCGAACCAAGTTCATCTCAGCCTGAAAAGACAGGAGGTATGATATGCTCCAAATTATCAATCTCAGAAGTTCCTATCTGTCTTGGTTTTCAGCTCCTGTCTTTCTAGTCTCTTGTTTAGAAGAGTAGGGGTCTTTTTTCTTCTCTTTCCTTCTTCCATTCTTTTTCCTTTCCTTCAAATTAAATTTCTTTATTCCTGTTTTCCATCTGTCACCCTCATTTTTTTTCAGTGCCTCTTTTCCTTTATTTCTATCAGATCTTGCTGTCTTTCTCTTCTCGTGCTTTCAGAATTTTTCTCATCGTTCATGCAACGTGTGTATGTACATGTTGATATACTCACAAGCAAAGTATTTACAACTGAGCTATTTCTATGCTTATCATAATGATCTAAACCTGAAGAGAGCACATGCATGTATGCAATGACTTTTTTCTGCTTGTACATTTCAGGAAAACCTTGCAATCCCAGCATGAGCAAAAACAGCAGCACCAGTGGAAAGAAGACTACTGATAGCACCGGCACCACCTCCAGCATTACAGCAACACCCAGTCGCAAGATTACTTCAAGCCATGCAAGTGGCATGAGGACTAGCCTTTTTGGTGGACATGACAGCAGAGACGACCAAAGTGATGATCTCTTGAGCATGGGTACCAGCCATCTCAGTGTGCAAAAAAGGCCATACAAACCCCTCAGTGACGACAGTGGTGACGAGAATCAGGACGATACTATAATGCCAACTGCTGTTGCAAGCCAGGCTCATAAACAATCTGATGCGTGCATGGTTCTGAGTTCTCAGCAAGATGCATCACCACCCATTTCACCTTGTTTGCCAAACTCAGATGTTGATGATCCGCCTGTTTTGCAGTGTGGTGACGGTGACTCACCATCCCGCGATCAGCGTGTTGCCTCAAAAAAGAAACCCCGAACTGATAGGCAAGGCGTCACTGCTGAACAGTACCTCGCAGGAGGACTACGAGAACTGCAGACAAACCTACAAGCATCTCAGCTTAAGCATGAAGAGCAAATGCAACAATGCTGGATGAAACATGATGATGAGAAAGAAAGGGAAGCAAGAAAATTTGAGGAAGATGTTGAGAGGCGCCGCCGTGAATACGATGAAATTTTGGAAGAACGAAGAATGCGGTTTCAAAGAGAGCAAAATGAGAAAGACAAAGAGTTCCGGCATTCCGTTGTTCACAGTAATCAACAACACGCCCAGCAAATGTATGAGTCAAATATGCAGCTAACCACAAGGCTGCTGGCTGAATTTACAAGAACTGTAACGGCATTAAGAAGTTTGGACAACTGAAGAGATGTACAGTTCAAATTGTCACATCAGCTCTCCTCGCTCATATTTTCATGTTTCTCTCTGTCTCTGTCTGTCTGTCAGTCTCTCTCTGTCTCTCTCTCTCTCTCTGTCTGTCTCTCTCTCTCTCT